>JAQFZY010002488.1:0-11644 GCA_034696285.1 Hypogastrura burkilli
TGAATTTTTGTATGTAACAAGGACTTATGTAAATAAATAAAATACATAGATCCTAATCATATTCAGAAATTTGGAAGTCACAAGTCCTAAATATAAGTTCTGAAGTTTAGCACAAAAAAGATATACAAATGAACACGCAAATGAACAAACATACTTTAGATGTTGATCAAACATTTTTAATTGGGCTTATCAGGGATTCATACCGGATCTAAATACCATGCCCGAATTGAGTTTGAGTCATATTATATGCATCTAGGAGTAATATTATGTGCATCTAGGTTCATTCCCATACTTTGTTTTGCGCTTAAACACTTTTCGAACAGCATTAAATTGCAAGCCGTACGTTGGTAAATTCCATGTCGCACAGCAGTGTCCGGTTTGGCACCGTATGGAAGATTTTTATTTTGTCAAACAAACATAAAAAAACTCGCTACAGTTAGCCAAACGCGACAATTCAGTATTATCACTTCTCTAAAATGTAACCCAAAATTTCATTTCAATTTCAAAATTAACAATTGTTCAGGCAAATTTGTAATTCAGTTTCTGGCGAATTGATACCCGATTTTTATATTCTACTACCGATATGAGTCATATTTTTGGTAAATATCTTGATTTGCTGATTTTCAAAATTGTTTGGGTCCAATTCATTTACTTACATGCTGTGCGGCAGTAAAAGTAAGCCATGCCTCGCCTCCCTGGCCTTACTACACAGAGATATGTTTCATATCATGCGTTTTGGCAAAGTCCACGCAGCACAATCGAGTGTGTTCGGCACCGTGTGGAATTATTTTATATATATTCTGTAAAGTCTGTGAATTAAAAACAACATTTCAGATTTTAGAGTGAGTGAGTTCGCTACTAGAGTGAGACAGCGAGATTCGAAGGAGTACTTTTAACTCTTTCGCGCCAATAGTTCAAAACTGTCAAAATATTTCTAATTCGGTTTCGGTCTTCGGTATTCTAATATCCACAACCGTCACTACCCGTACGGCCTTCATAACCCATCAAAGCTGAGCAATTCCCTTTTTTTTGTTTCGTTCTACAAATATTAACTATATTTAAAAAGGTTAGGTTTTAAACTTTCCAAACGACTTATTCAACCAATCGTTTGGCGCGAGGCGCCGAGAGATTGATTAGCAAAACACAAAATGCCCAGTATCTGGTGTAGTGAAGGTTGTAGGGATGGTAGAGGTTAAGTAGACCATCGATCTTGATCTTCATCTTGATTTCCATTTTAAAATTTTCATATTCATTTCGAGCTGTTGTTGCATTGTTCCTTTATTAGAGTTTCGAAATTCTAATAGCCGAGGAATGGCTTTGAGGAACTTTCTAAGGTAACTTGATTAAAATTATCTTAATATGGAATTAAGTAATAAATTCACGTATCATGTAGAGGACAGGATGCCTAGTATATTCGTTTACGCTTATCCTTATTGTACGTAATACGTAGCACGTAGAACACACTTGAACGCGATTAAATTTAACGCTGCTGCGCTGTTTTCCAGGGTTTCCACAAAGTCAGCAGCGGCTACCGGGATTGTCGCAGTGTACTACCATTGTGGACTTTGGAAGGATTCCGAAGAAACAATTAAGAATTATAATATTCACAAGAAGCAGTTTATCGACTTTATTGATTCGGTGCCGGTCGTGGGAGAAGTTTGTGCCGACGTATCCAAAGTTGTCAGTAGAGCCGTGTCTCCTGCTACTGAGGTGAGTTACTTCTTCAATAAAGTTTAGACCTCCTGATAACAGATATTGTAGTATTCTTTCTAACGCAGTTTTTCTCTATCTCTATCCTTCATAGGCAGTTTCCAATTTCCGGAAGGAATGGCTCAACTTTGACCTCTCATGGATGAGGAACCAGGACGGAATCATTAAGCCGACCTGGAACAAAGGGGTCGGGGCCACCTTTGACTTCCTTGCCCACTCCCCCGAAACTCTTGGGGACCTGGCTGTGACGGGATGGAATAAGGCTTATGAACTTGCTACAGAGCCAACGATAGTGTCATCCACAACTACAACGACAACTGGTGGCCCAAGTACTGAAACTCCCAAACCAGCTTCAACTTCAATAAAACAGTAGTAATTCAATGGAGGAAATCATAATCCAAGATTGACTAGTTCCGCAATAGTCGTTGATTGGCTATTGCAAATGTGGTAAGTAAATTGTAAATATGGGTCAGTGAGTCAAAATCCTGCATAGGAATAAATTGTTGAAGTACGTTAATTTATTTGGCAATGCTTCTTTGGATTCGTTTCCAATATGAAGGACAATCATAATCACTGCATTGAATATTGAACGCTGTAAAAAATGCCACTCAGCGTTGAATGAAATCATACTTTCACGATAAATCACACCAGTGTGATTTCATGTAATTTCGTGTGATTTTATGTTATTCCCTCTGATTTTATGTGATTCCCCGTGATTTAAAGTGATTCCCTGGGAATTAATGTGATTTTATGTGATTCCCCGTGATTTAATGTGATTCCACGTGATTTCTGTTATTTGTTATTTTATGTGACTCCATGCGACTTCTGTGATTTTGTGTGATTTCTGTTATTTTGTGATTCCATGTGATTTTCTGCAATTTTTGTGATTCGTGATTTCATGTAATTTTTGTGATTTCATGTTATTTCTGTGATTCCATGTGATTCCTGTCACCTGTGATTTTTGAGAGTTCAGGTGACTTATGTACTTCAGTACGGATATGAATGTTTTAAGTTGTCCATCACACTTGCATAAAATCACAACCCGATCAAATTATATGGAATCACAAGCAACAGCACTGCTCTTGGGGCCTGCTTAAGCTTAATGTACGGTCACAGGTCACCGGTTACAGGCTCGTTGTCCTCATCATGGTCCAAAGCACGTCTCCGCTCGTACTAATTTCCACACTGGTCCCAACAATTTCGTTGCTCGTGCTAACCATTCCCTCGAAGTAGCATTCCGTACTGTCGAGGTTCCACTTGAGGCCCTTGGACGTGATCACAGTCTTGCCGGTCATAGGAATGATACCACAGTGTGGATGGGAGTCCACGTAGTCTGCCTCCAATTGAATCCTATGGTCCCCCGCTCGTAGAACCCAAGTTATGGACTCTTCGCTTAGGAGAAAGACGTGGAGGTCATCTCTGGTCCGTAGTAGCGTATTGACATTGGCGAAGAAGTGGTCATATCTGCCTGAAGGCTCGATGACGGCCAGGATTGACTCCACCTAATAATCATGAAGCTCAAATATGGAATACATGAAAGTGTATTCCGTTGTCAGTCCGAACGTCAGGAACCTGTTGGTAGGTACCTTTGGATACTCTCCGCCCAAGTCCCCTCGTCTGACCTCAATGAGTGCCTTACTAAAGTCCGTATAATCCTGATCCAATGTGTGAACAATAGCTGAGCCCTGCTCAGCGTAGAACTGCTTCACAGACTCTTGAATAGAATCAAAGTCTCCGGTTATGAGGTCAGGAGCCTTTAGGCTGGGATTTAGGTTGGTTTCGGATAACTCGTAGAGTTGGTTAGTTCCGCCGTCGACGCAGATTCGGAAGGATGCTGTAGAGAACCCAAGGAATTAATCTTAGTTATTCCAAAAACAAAAATGTCGATTTTAGCTATGTTAATAAAATATGCAACCCAGAGGTTGATACAGTATTAAATCTTCAAATTCAAATTCATACCTTCATTCCAAAGCTTATGAAAGTTGGTTAGCTTAATCGGCTGATTGAGGAGAATTACAGCATACGGGGCCTGGGTCAGGGTTAGCGGGGACCAAGAAGAAATTGACATCTTCTGGTGATTACCTAATAAATTGCAATTATTGTGAGTAGCTGCACACGAGAAATTAAGCTTACGATGAGTTGATGTTAGGAATACAATGTACAAAGCAAGCACCGTAAATACGAGCAGTAAGGTGCTACCATTCGGTTTATATCGGCTTGAGAGAACTTAATATTAGGTAAAAGAAAACAATTACCAATTATCAAAATATATTATTATTGTCCCAAACAACAATCAATAATAATTAGCCGCCCGGAATCTTTGGACGTTTCGCGGAATTTTTCGATACATAAAAGCACGGGGCCGCGCCTTGAGTTGAAAGAACAATACAATTCAATGATATTATGACTAATCGGTTTCATTATTCTGTGCAGCATGTATGTTCAATACAGCAATTTTACTTAAGTTTATGTTTGTATCTAGCACTTGGCCGTACGTGTAGCGCAATTGGATATCCGGACGTTTTAATCATTTTAAAATTGAACATTTTTAATGAAACAATTAATTTTTATGTTCAATTAAAATTGCCCACTTTGTTATTGTTATATTATGGTTATGGGACGAGTGGAATGTGGGTGACTATCGGGGTGTGCGGAATAGTGATACAGTGTGAGTAATAGCCTGTTTCTGTTGACGTTGACTTGGGTGTGTTAACTTGTTTTACTTTTTACTGGAACTCGGTGTTAACTGTGATTACTGCATTATATGTTGTAAGGGTAGGATGTCAGCTAGTCCCTGCCTAAGCCTGCAGTGAAGCCAGTTTGAAGTTTAAGGACGATTATGTTTATTATTGTAAACCTTGCCTTTCTCATCTCGGCTGTTGCTGGTGGTTATTACGGTAAGCAAAGCTCAATCTAAATGGCTTGTATTTAATGTGCCTAAAAAGTATGGATTTTAGCCCAAAATAAAGTATGGAACTGAACAAATCTAGCTGTTAACCCAGCAATATCAAATTATGGCATACCTGTATGTGTACATATATGACTCAGGTCGGTTAAATCATACAGATACACCTATTATACCTATACCTATAGTGCATTATTATATACGGAATATGAATCTGGTATGAATCCCGTATAAACCGACTTAACTTCTATATTTGCTTATTTGCATATTTTCTTTCGGGCTAATAAGTCTCTTTTATGACAGCAATAATGGTAAGTATTAGTCACTAAATCTGATAAGTATTCTTAAGTGCAAAGTGTACCTACCATTGTCCATTGTGTAATAAGAAGTTCCCACCCATGGGAACCCCATCTCCGTAAAACATAAAATGCCAATGCCCATGGCGCACAAGGTACAATACCATCTCCACTTCGTCGTAAAACTATATTATATAGCGCAAAATGTATTAACTTTTGCTGATTTTTTTTACAGATTCCTGCTCCGAGCCCCTTCTGTACCGTGCCCAGCTCTCAGCCACGTCTCAACTCTCAGGCCGAACTGCTGATGATGCAAGGATTGACTGTGAGTACTGAATTGATTCAGCTTTTTTGAACTAATCCTTCTCTCGTTCCGTGATCTGACAAGCAAGCTCCTTGGATTTAAATTGCCAACCAAAGTTAAGCTCTTAATCACTGATCCCTGACCCCTGTGCACCAACACAAAATCCTTTAACTCTGCGACTGTTAACTTCAATAATGACCCTGCCTATCCGATGGGCCGTCTACACGCCCACCAGCAAGCCGACCTATAATCAGCTCCTGACCTCTGTCAAGCTAATACAAGCCGAAGAAGTGAGCCGGATCGGGCGTTTCCATTTCCGTCGTGATGCTCATTCCTCTCTCATTGGGAGGCTCATGCTGCGGAAAGGCGTGAGCGAGGTGCTAAAGGTCAGCAATAAGGATATCCTCTTCTCAAGGGACAAGTACAACAAGCCGATCCTGACCCGGTTAGAAGGCAAGGACCAGCCCTTTGACATCAACGTGAGTCATCAGGGGGACTTCGTGGTCCTGGCAGCCGACTCGGTCAGAGTTGGTGTGGACGTCATGCAGCTTGAATATAGCGGTGGGAAGGATCTGGCTGAATTCTTCCGCCTCATGACCCGCCAGTTTAGCCAGAAGGAATGGGCCAATATTAAGGGACCTTCTGACGAAAAGGGGCAGCTCAAGCTCTTTATGCGCCATTGGACCCTCAAGGAGTCATATGTCAAGGCTGTAGGGCTGGGACTCAATTTGGAACTGGAACGAATTGAATTTGAGACGCGCTCAACACTAGAGCCCGGGCGAATCAACGTGGACACTGTGGCAAAGCTAGACGGGGTGGCACTGGATGACTGGACCTTTGAAGAGCAGCTCCTGAACCAGGATCACGTGGTTGCAATTGCAAGGGAGAAGCCAAGGGCAGAAGCTGGAGCGACAGCAGACAAGTTTGACTTTATGAATTTCGGCCAGCTGCTGGAAGGTCAGGACTTCCTGAGGGAGGAACATGACCAGAAATGGGTCTCACAATATTTTCAGAAGCCGGAGAAGCCGGGCGGATATCGTCGGGCTTCCGAATCTGATTAGCGTCAGTTATATTCCTTTGTTGTGTTTGGATTTCAGCTTTAAAATTTTAAAAGTCAAGTTTTCACGTTAAACTACGATTGTAACCTTTTGGTCTTTCGTCTATGGCAATAAAATACTCAAGTGGGGTTGGTGTTGGTGATGCACAAATCCAAGGAGTTTGCTGTGTCATTAGTCTTTAGTCATTACGCCTATTACCACTTATTACATACTTCATGCTTAATTTTGTTAATTATTTTTGTGGTTTTAAAAAGTCTAAGTTATATATTGTAATTTACTGTTAAGTACTGATTTTTGTTTATGTTCTCATCAAACCTGTCAAGTCAAGGTCACAAAATATGCGTAGTTTAGCTTTCTTTCCCTAACACTGAGTATTGAGTAGTTAGGTGTCTACGCTACATCAGCACTTAGACCAAGTGTTAGAATGATCAGCGCAAGTATTACTAAAGCATTTGTAAACATTGCAGTCTAAATTATAACTTTTCACTCTCAAAACTATTCACCTTTCAAAAGTACAGGCATAAAGGTCATGATTTTCCATACAAATAGCTGGAACGGCCTGGGCCCCAGAGAACTCCGACTTTCGGGAAAGCCTGACCGTTGACCTCGGAGAGATAAAAAATGTGACCCGGATTGGTACTCGCGGCCGGTCACATTCCCAGGGCTTCGTCAAAGAGTACACAATTAGTTTTGGGTTCAACGGGCTGGACTACGCCCTTTTTAAAGAGAATGACGGGAATGCCAAGGTTTGTTTTGAGTTTGTTTGTGGTTTTCCGTTTTCTGAATTTGCTTGATTTCAACCGCAGCCAAGCTAATGCTTAGGTGGATCTGATTTTGGGTAAACTGTTAACTAATTCTGTACACTACAATTTTCTCTTCCCTTCTTTCCCTGCTGCTGGTTTGGTGGTACATCTTTCCCTTCTCTCTTCTATCCGCTAAATTAACCGGCACCACAGCCCGTTTCTGCTGGTCACCCGCCGTGGACAATTACTACCAGTCAGTCTTCATTGACATGCGCCGGACGATTAAGGTCTTCCGGTTGGCCACGAAGGGGTGCGGGCGCCAGTTTGTTCGGGAGTTCAGGCTCCAGTATTCCTCGGATGGAATGAATTGGAAGAATATCGGGGACGTAAGTCGGGCTTTGGGGGTTTAGGAGCTTTTGGGTTTTGGGCCTGTTGGGGACAGTTTCTAGTTTGTATAGGATTTAATAAATACAAATTGCCGTAGTTTTTTTATTTTTCAAGTTACACTTAAAATAAACATACTCTCCATTTCGTATTATCAATTGTAATGCTTGGTAAAAATGCAATGAGTACCAGAAGATGGTCAAATAATGGCGCGATCTGCGCTTTTGAAAACTACGGCACTGGACACGAACGTTGTACAGCCAACTGCTCAAGCATTTCCTGTATTTGTCATATACAAACTAAATAGTAAATTCTGTTCGCCGCTTTAGCTATTCAAAGGGAATAGGGACGGGGACAGTCTTCACTACAACGAGTTTGAGACGCCGATAATTGCCCAGTTCATTCGGATCAATCCGACGAGATGGGGAGAGCGGATCTCTATGAGAGTCGAACTGTATGGTTGTGATTATGGTGAGAAAAAAAAACTTATTATTAATGCTACCGAGGAAATATATATTATATATATTTACAGTAAGTGAAACTATTGCCTTCAACGGAAGTGCCCTGATCTACAAGAACCTGACCCATAACCGGATCCAATCCAAAAGGGACGACATCCGATTCCGGCTCCGTACCACAGAGGCCGACGGGGTCATTATGTATTCTCATGGGACTCAAGGGGACTTCCTCGCCCTGCAAATTATTAATAATAGGATGCTCCTTAATATTAACTTAGGTAAGGTTACGTTTTGGATTTCTGTCGATTTGCTGGAGCTGACTGTTCCTTATTCTAATGATGTTGTACAGGCCCTGGTGTGATGACATCAATCCAGGCCGGGTCCCTTCTGGATGACGGGCTCTGGCACGACGTTAGCATTGAGCGGAGGCTGACTCAGCTATCCTTTACGATTGACCGTGTGGAGCTCAAGGCTGTTATCAAGGGGGACTTTCAAATGCTTGATCTGGATAGAGTGGTACGTCATAGTTTTTGACTCGTCCCTAAACTATTGATTTTAACGCAAAACATTGTATGGAAATGGACAAAAGATGTTAACATAAAAATAGGGCTACCTAAAGTGTTTTAACAACATCTATATTTGTACATTTGTATATTGTTTTTTTTTTTAATACCAATAATATGACACGCCATTGTTGTATTGTAATATGACCTTTGCAACGTTTTTGTTTTGTACATACACAGTTATACATTGGAGCTGTCCCAAACATCGAAGACGGGATTGTGGTTCGTAAGAATTTTACGGGGTGCATTGAGAACTTGTATCTTAACCACACGAACGTCATATACGAGCTCAACAATCCCTCATATTACGAAGAGGATAGGTTCTATTCAAACTTTACCGTTCAACACTGTCCAGAATCAAACGTGGTGCCGGTCACGTTCACAAGTTCCAAGTCCTACATTAAGCTGAGTGCCTACGATGGACTCAATTCCCTCAACGTTAGTGTTGACTTCCGGTGCTTTGAGAGTTCGGGAACGCTTATCTTCCATAAGTTCTCTTCACCTGGATTCGTAAAGGTATACGGCTTTTGTTTGAAATAGTATTTGCGAACTTTTTTAATTTATCTGTGAGTTAGCAATTTTAAAGGACTTATTATCAGACTGCTACTATTTAAATTGAAATCTACTACTATTTAAATTGAAATATATTACTAAATAAATTGAAATATATTCCTATTTAAATTGAAATCTATTACTATTTATCTTGAAAACCGTTACTATTTAAATTTAACTGTGTTGCTTCTGAATTCATTCCTAATTCATTTTTCAATTATTTAAAGAAGTTAGTTTAGATTTGAGAACTTCTGACTGTAAACCTTGCTTGAACATATTGTACTTTCAAATGTTCAATGCGTTCGTTTATTCTTTCCTAATAAAGGAAAGACTATGTAGTTATAAAACCGCATGCTTAGAACTTAATTTAAATATTCCTTTTTTTAAACGACCTTTACCTGCCCCTATCTTAGGTTTACCTGGACAAAGGTAAGATACTAGTGGATCTTGAAATTGAGAACTCACCGCGGCTCACGCTGGAGAACTTTGCCCAAACGTTCAACGACGGCCTCTGGCACACTGTGGAGCTAACTGTGGGCGAGAACTCCGTGACGCTGAAAGTGGACGATAGGCTTGTGAGGACCACGCGGCTAATGCAAGTTATTACGGGGGACCAGTATTTCATTGGTGGTGAGTTTTTAAGCTGTTTTCAGGGATTCGCTGTTGAGCGCTTGAGCTTAAATTGGATTTTCAAATTCCCAGGTGTTGAGACAAACTACCTTCAGCTCAATAACTTGATGCAGATGCAAAATCACGGCTTCATTGGTTGCATTCGGCTCCTTTCCATAGAAGGTGCCTTTAGGAATCCAAAGGATTGGAAGGCTGGCGAGGTAATACTCGACGACCTAGTAGTAGTACTGTCCAAAAAGTATCGACTTTAGCCGAAAACAAAATATGCAAAGGAGGAAATATAGATGTTGAACACAAATAGTTAAGTACGTCGGTTAGCTTATATGGGATTCATGTCCGATTCTATTTTCATACCCGACCTGAGTCATATTCTTTGGTTAACATCTAGATTTGTTCATTTTCATACTCTATTATGGGCTAAAGTCTTTACTTTAGCAAAGTAAGCATCGTCGTATGATTATCTAATTTTCTGTAACTTTTAGCATTACTGTTGTGCAGACAGCATTGTCATTGACGCATGCCAAATGCTCGATCGATGCTCACCGAATCCCTGTGAGCATGATGGAATATGTCGTCAAACTAGTTCAGAATTCGAATGTAACTGTGATGAGACAGGCTATTCGGGAGCAACGTGCCATTCTTGTAAGCTATTATAGTTTACGACTTATTAATATTAATGCTGCCGAAAAATATAAATCCTAGTCCTAGTCAGAGGATGCAAATGTGTGAATGTAGATTTCGCACAGAAATGTTTTAGTCTGATTCAAAGCCGATTCATATTCCATACCCGACCTTGAGTCATAGTGTTTGGTTAACATTTAGATTTTTTTTTTCGTTTCCATATCTTGCTTGGACTAAAATTTATACTTTTTGAGCAGCTTTAGATAGAAGCCATAATAAACTTCGTAAGAATTGTGCTAAGCTCGGGGATATATTTGCGCCTTTTTCCGCAGCTCTCCATCCTTCGTCATGCCAGGCCTACCGGAACACACATCCAACCAACCAGCGGTCGGAAATTATAATTGACCCCGACGCGAGCGGGCCGCTTGCTCCGTTCCCTGTGACCTGTCAGTATTACTCGGGCGGAAAAACGGAGACCCTGATTCGGCACGCCAATGAAGAGATTACTACTGTTGATGGGTTCGCAGACCCGGGCGGTTTTGCACAGGTTAGTACATGTCAGTAAACTGTAAATAAACTTTACCTAACTTATCTGTTAGTTAACCATTGTCCATATTTCAGGATATTGCATACGATGGAGACATGCACCAAATTGAGGCTGTGGTGAACAAGAGCTTGGCCTGCCGACAGTACATTGAGTACAAATGCCGTCAGTCCAGGCTATTTAATACCCCATGTGAGTGGCTTTTTATTATTGTTCCCCAAAGAATATAGACTTCAGCCTCAGCACATACGCTTAAAATATTAAAATGAGCTAATATAGATGTTGGACACAAGTGGTTTAGTCGGCTTATACGGGATTCATGATTGATATTCGATCAATATTCAATACTGGAAATGAGTCATAATCTTTGGTTTGGTTTTTGGTTCAATACTTTTTGGACAGCATGAAATGCACATTATAGTTAATACATATTATTTGTTTGGGTGTATTTAGACCAAGAACATGAAACGTTTCGTCCAAATGGTTATTGGGTGAGCCGATCTAATCAGCCAATGGACTACTGGGGAGATGCACCGCAAGGGAGTCGGAAATGTGAATGTGGGCTCCTGAATACTTGTGTGATTGAGAATACTTGGTGTAATTGTGACGGAGGTAAGTATTAAGTAGGTCCGCATTTACCCTTTGATCCTGTGTATTCGAACTTCAAGAAATTAAAGCTTTTCATATACCTCTGTAGGCCTTGACACTGAACTTTCTGACGGCGGCTATTTGACGGACAAGGAGTTCCTACCTGTCCGACAGCTCCGGTTCGGTGACACCGGGACACTGCTGGATGACAAATATGGAAAGTACTCCTTAGGGCCGTTGATTTGTGAAGGAGACTGTAAGACTTCATTAGCGTTACCAAGAAAATGT
>JAQFZY010002489.1:0-11642 GCA_034696285.1 Hypogastrura burkilli
ACACCTTGGCAGTAAAATGTGGCTCGTGTACCAAATTTCCCAATGCCAGTACACAGGGTTCAAAGTCCACGGCAACGGTACCTTAAGGCAGTTAACGTTTAATCTTTGACCGCGGATTTGACCCCTGGTATACCATACTATATAATAAATCGATTACTGGAAGTCATTTTGAAATTCATGCGTTAATTTTTTACTTAATTAACCCTTAACCTTGGCCTTTCACCTGAATGATATAACATCACAAGTCTGCATATGTGCACCGCGCCATTATGAGAAAATCAAATGATAAAAACTGTTTCACATTGATCTTGCAGTTCCAGAGTCATTAGCGTTTAAAGGCGGTTGATTTTGACTTTGACCTTCCACCTATGGCATTTAATACAATACTATTATACTAAATCGGTTACTGGAAATCATTTTTGAATAGGTGAAATGTTTTCTGCGGTAATTGACCGCGACAACGGTGTAACGGACAGACAGACAGTATAGTTGAATACATAAGGTTTCATTTCGTTAAGGAGGACCTATTTCTTTCAATTGCAGATACACCACAATGGCTGCTCTCATTTCAACGCTCAGGGGACAGGTGGCCATCCCTGACCCTCACTACGTCATCGAAACCTTTACTTAAGACCCGTGATGAAATTTGTACCTCAACGGTCTCCCTACTCAGTTTTCGGAATTACCTGTTTACACGTCAAGCTTGCCTGTTGTTGAAACAGAAACGAGTGAACGAGTTGGCTCTTAGGTCCCTTGCATTTCTTCACAACTGTATAAATGAGTTGTCTATTCTCGAGGTCACATTTACAGAGGAAGGCTCAACAAGTTGCTGGGTCTTTGCCTCCTGTCTGGAAATCCTCAGTATCATCTGCGGACCGGATCAGAATCAGACTAAACTAAGTCCTGGTAACAATGGAACAACTAATGGAAATTTAGAGCCATCACAATCAGGTAATCAAATTCGACTTATACAAT
Source organism: Hypogastrura burkilli (assembly GCA_034696285.1). Classification (NCBI taxonomy): domain Eukaryota; kingdom Metazoa; phylum Arthropoda; class Collembola; order Poduromorpha; family Hypogastruridae; genus Hypogastrura; species Hypogastrura burkilli. The sequence continues at coordinate 976 of JAQFZY010002489.1, forward strand.
TATAAAAGTCGTGGAGTTTTTTTTTTGTCAACTTGATAACATGCTAATAAGTACGATGATATCAAAGCGCATGATAAATAGCTTAAAATCTTCACCAGCTAACTCGTAGGTTTTAAGCTATAGTACCTAGATTTATATTTTTTTAGATTTAGCTATAGTTGACTCAGCTATGCTACCGCTACATACGTGCAAAAGCTTGAGTTCCCTACCGAGGTGGAACTGTTGTATTTATTAACGTACTCTGCCTGCAAGAGTGCAAGCGCTATCTTGCGAGAAAGCCATTGCGATCGATTTGATTGGATTTGATTTAGCTTTATTCATTTGTCGACCGATTTTATATAGAAACTATATGTTCTTTAAGCCACAGGGTAGACTACACACTATTCTTTTCAAACCAATATATAATTTTGACAGACTTTGGTCCGTCCGATGGATCCTGATCGCAAATCTCTACCCATGCCCACCAAATCGCGCCAGTAAAGAGTTGTGCCTAATACGAAGACCAAGTTCGAACATGGGATTTTTAGGGTCAAGAGGTCAGGTACTTGAATGCCAAAAACATGGCCCCTAGCAACGGATATTTTAGACTTTTGTTGACATTTTCTGAAAATCCTGGAAGGATTTGTCACTATTAATACCTCCATGGCCCATAACAACATACAGGACCAGAATTATTAAATCACTTTGACTTGAGACCACCCAACCAAACACAATTCTACGTGGTCCAGGTCCACGTCTTCGCTCTGTCACACCTCGCAAATGTTAATTTCACAATGCGCATCAAAAGATGCATGTGAATGAATTACAATCTTGCTCTACGCGTGCCCTAAACCCCTTAAGGTCTAGCGTCTAGCATAACAGGTCGTAGATACTATGTTTCTGCGATATGGCTTTCTAACATATCACACCATTTTTACAGTTAATTTATCAATTTATTTATTAGTCGAAATATTTGTACTAATTCGTTCCAAGCGTAGAGCCAACCGCGCTAAGCGGCGGAGCCGCGTGCGCAAGTATAAGACACGAGCCGAAGGCGAGGTCGTTACTTGTATCTAATAAAACTATATACAATATGCAATAACAATGTAAGTGTCGTATCGTATCAGACACGTCGTAGTTCAGTATCCTATTGGGAACTGTCTTATATCGTCTGCTAATATACAAACAAATTCGATCTCCTGTCAATCAACCAACTATTAACCATAATTGAATTGGAGGATGTCTGTTCGTCCGTCTGTCCGTGACCTTTTTTGTTTACTTTGGCGAGAGTAACTTCTCACTTGAATTTTCTTTGGTTGCCATGCCTCATGCCTCCCTTACCGCGATCAGTTGCTATTTCATTCAAACCGACTTCTACATTCATTACTACATCAAATTATATTTACAACAACCAAGAGTAACTTTTTTACAGTAAAATTACCTGCGAGAGAGACTCGACATTCTTACTCATACACTTGAAACATGGGCGGGAGTAATTTTTACTATCCTAATTTTTTATTTGACAGCAAAATTACCTGCGAGAGTAACTACTACATGCTTTTAGCCACGGATTTATAGCATGGGCGAGAGTAACTTGATTCCTTTTTATTTCGAAGTAAAATTACTGCACATGCAAGAGTAACTACTACATACTTTTACCTTACCCACGTACTTAAAACATTGGCGACAGTAACTTCTGCTTTCCTTAGTCATGCATTTGTGCAGCCGAATTACTCGAAGGGTACTACTGACGAGATTTGGAGAATTGTTAGCAACAGTTAACAGGTTTAAAAACAGATAATGACGTGAAAATGCAGAGGACGCTCTGCAGTTTGCGGCCTGCAATGTTTATATATCACTACAGGATGCTGAAGCGCACAATAAAAGATAAAATACTGTACTTTTTTGGTTGACTAGCCAAACAAGCCCGCGCTGACGTGGAACGAATAACTATGTCTTCTAATTACTTTGAAATAATGTTTTGAAGGAACCTTCTGTCGAGTAGCGCATCAAAATTCTCTGTACAATCCGTAGATGAATCTGCTAAGGTAGTAGGTAGTAAATAGTGATAGGTAGGTAGTACGGACGGGTAGAAAGGAGACGTCCAGGGAATGTGGTGGATAGGAAATAAAAGTAGAAACGGGTAAATACTATGTATGGTTTATGTGTGGTGTCTGGGTAAAGCTGCCCGACAGCGACCCTTGCTTAGAAACAGTAGTAGTACTGGTTTCTAACTCAAGGAAGAGTCCCGTTGGTGGTTTAAAGAACAGTGTATACTACTGAAATCCGTTGACTGATAAAGCTAAAGTTTAAAGAAAATCAAATGGTAGAATTCAGGAAAATCTCAAGTCAACGAAGGAAGGTTTAAAATTAAAAATAAAGAGCAAATTCCTGTAGTATGCAAAATATGAAAACAACGTTTGTTTGATGGATGGAAAGTGGCGGCGGCTATTCCCCCGTTCGTAGAACGGGCTTGTCGCTAGTTGCATTATATTATTTGCATAACTGAAAATGAGTGTAACAAAAGCAAGAACAAAGTCTTCTGATTTCTATGCTTTGGGCATGGCCGAATACATATTCCGCTAGCATCTTAATTTAGGGAATTGTAATATTTTACACAACCGTTTTTTTGCTTCCTATGAACCAACAAAATTGTCAGTCAGCAGAAGTGGATGGAGAAAGTCGGGCCCTGTTGATCCACACAGTAGTTCAAATGCTATGTCTGCCTCTGATTTTTCAATACACACTGCCAGCCTATGGGATTATGCGAGAGAAAAGGTAGGTCTTAGCTTTTGTTCAGGTTTATTATTTGTATTTAGTTTGGCATAAAGTATTCATACGTCCTTCTTTCTTATAGCTATACGAGTTGGGGAAACTTGGCGGTCTTTTGCCGAAAAGTCAACCAAAGGGTGACTACTTACATAAAGTAATAAGTCTGACTGCAGGATTGGTAACATTTGACGAAGGGTTGGACAATTTAAATTCTCCTAATGGCAACTGTTTGCAAGGAAAACTTACTAACGAGACGGCTCAAAACTTTGGTGCCTCAAATGAATCTCAAATCGTAACACCAATTGAAAAGCTCAAAAACGCTCTCTCCTCTAAAGAACAGTTCGAAACGCATTACTTGGTGAGCAACATAAGTGTTTTTTAATCTTCTTTTTGATTTCTTAATGCCTTGTTCTAGATGAAAGTTGTTCACTTATCCAGACCTGTATTTTACAATTAGAGAAAATTGACATGAACCTGGATTGTTGACTGAACGATTAATGTCGTGAATTAACTTATCTTTCTAGGAACTCTGTGAATTAGCAATGGGAACTTACAAGCATATTGGAAGAATCCGTTCTGCTCGAAGAGTTGGGCTGAGCCTTGCCACATACTACATGGAAGCAAATGAATTTCATAAAGCCATTTCATTTCTTACTGATGCACTTAAAACATTTCGTGATGATAAGTGGTGTCTTTTGGTCGCGGAAGTTCTGCTCAAACTTGCTCAATGTTACCAGGCGATCAATGAAATGGACAGGTATATCCGGACGTGTGGCCAGCTAGCCTGTTGTAGAGGGCTAAGTATGGGAAGAAGGGAGGAGTTCTTCGAAGAAATGATTAAGTGCTTAAATTCTAATGACGAAGGTATGATGGGTAAATGGGCATTACTATTAAATACATAGTTAAAGATTGGACCTTTTGTTTTCGACTTTTCTGTATGTCCTTCTGTTAGGCCATAATAACTCAAAACCAGTGAACCCATTGAAAAACTTATCACCTATCTGTTTCTAATTTTTAAAATCATACTAATTCCTTATCTAGATTGACCCGAAGTGACCTCTTTGTGTGTCAACTCGTCTATCATGCGGCATTATTTCTCTAGTGGGGAACCATTCGAATTCGAACCGTAATACTTAGCTATTTGCAACGGCTGGTTTACGACGGTCATACACTTGACCTGCCAGGTGTCACAAATATTGTTGCTTGCTGTGATTTCAAAACTGTTTTCATTGATCGATTCCTTAAGTGCGTCGGGTCAAAGGTCAACGGCAAACGGCAATGTCACCTATAGTGTCAGTAACTCAGGAACTACTTTTTTGTTTAATTTATCTGTGTATCTGTCCGCCCGTTACGCCGTAATAACACAAAAACTGATTGAAAAAGTTTTGTCACGATTCGATTTCTAACTTTCCTGTGATCTTAATTTCGTATCGAGATTCACCAGAAGTGACTCCCTTCCGGGTTAGAATAAAGGTCAACTCGGCTTTTAAACGGTGTTATTGTTCAAGTGTGACTTCATTCGAACCGTCCCTAACAACTCTTTACAAAACTTACAATGGGTTTACCTTAGAGTTAGAGGTCACCAATAATTATTGGTACTTACGTCATAGCATGTTATACTAAAAGTAATCACTTGCGCACCAGAATTTTCATAACCCTGACATTAAGTTAATCGAAATTCATTAATATTTTGTGCTTCACTATAAAAAATACGTTACTTCGCTTCTGATTTAAGTTGAGACTAGCGAGCCCAGCACCAGAAATTCGGATGCGTAACAGAACAGCGTGGGTGCGTAACAATAGAATGAAGACCTAACAGTCACATTTTCTAAGCATTGCTAGCGTACATGTGATAGCTGTGTGTATTATCTGAGTGGCGTCTTTCAATATGGCATTCACATGTACGATAGAATCGCTTAGCAAATGTGATTGTTAGGTCTGCATTCCATTGTTACGCACTAGTGATGCAGTCCCCGGGGAATTTCGGACTTTTCGGACGGGGACAGGTCCGGGGACCCAGGGGGTAAATTTAGGTAAAAATGGTACCAATAGTTCAAAAATTAAGCCAAAATTGGCTTATTTTGGTAGTTGACTTAACTCGACAGTGAAGTAAATTAACTTAAAGTCATTGTTTGACGCATGTATTTTGGAATGCCAAAGAGATGGATTTGACTAAAACTGGTTATAATTATAGAATAGAACTTGACATCCTCAAAAAATCTGAAAAAAAACGCATCTGAACTCCTTGACCTTCTACGACGGGTAACTCGACTTTCGACTATAACGCTGGGAAAAGATGCCGTCGAGATCGATTTAGCTTAAACTTTGGATACTTACTGATACCTCCTTAACAATGTTTAAATGGACGTTGAATCCGCAGGTCACCTCCTTGGAACCGTTCAGGTCATTAAAATCACCCCGGATAAATCATGTATTTGAACGGTAGAAGGTCAAGAAGGTGAACTACGGTTTTGACTATTTAAACATAAAGGAGGATCTGTAAGCAAGTAAGCATATCACATATCACGTTTTAGCCAACTCTATCTGGATGGCATTTTTTCCAAATGTGAACTTTGATTGACCCGTAGAGTGTCATGGCGTCGAGATCCGGCTTTGAAGTACCTACATTAAAACATTGTTCTGGGTGTCTAGATATTTAATTACATGCACCAAGTTATAGCCAAATCCGTCTGGATGGCATTTCACTATACATACAGTGCCATGTCCTATATGAAACAGTTTGATTTCTAGTCCCGGTTTTGCATTGTATATGCTTAAAAACGAATTGATAAAAGAAGTGGAGAATCCCCGGGGAGTCCCCGGGGACAAGAGTGGGACGGGGACTGCATCACTATTACGCACCCACGCTGTAGTGTTACGCACCCGAAGTTTCGGTGCTCGGCTCGTTAGTCATTGATATTTCCCGAACCAGATCACTTAGTACTCGCCTCAACCGAAGAGACCTTCAACATCTTTTCCGTCAATATGTACACGACGGGAAAAATTAGCCTGGGTTCCTGTGATGTGGACGTTACACTTGAAGTAGAATCGAATCTTCCGAAGCCTGTTCAGTGCTCTAGTATTCAAATGGCGGTTCTCCTCTGTGACCCAACCCATGACCACAGCTCTAGTGAGGCCAATCTGAGGGCACAGTCCCAAGAACAACATAATGTGTATCAGAACCTATCCAGCGCGTCGTTCTCGACCGGGGGTTTTAATAACAATACTTCAAGTAGTATTAATATTGCAAAGGGAAGCGGCTCAAGGAGGTTGAGTAAGGATTTCAAGAATTTAAGGGCAGATGGTGGAAGTGAGAAACACAAGCTTGACCGGAAGGAGAGCATTAGTCCTCTGACCTGTGAGGACGAGGACGTCTGCTTGAGCCTAAATTCTGAAATTAATCTGAGTAATCTTCGGTTGGAGTTGGGACAGAGTTTTGACACAAAAAACGACAAGTCAATTCAGGGAGGGAAAATTTTGTGCCAAAATCCTCATCAAGCTCTAAGGTTCGTCGTTAGCATTTTATTTAAAAGTCTGCGATATGCTTTAATAATAATTTTGAATGTACTGTAGAAGGAGAGATAGTCAAGCTAAAGGCGAAACAATAGTCGTGAAGACGGACTTTACTGTAGCGGCGAAGGCTACTAATGTTATCCTCAACCCTGGATCAAATACAGTTACTCTTAAGGCGAAGGTATGTCTATGGTGCGATGCGTAGTAGGTTATAGGTTATATTAAATTAATACAAAGACTCACCTGAAGCTTGATTTTTTTGTAAAACCGTATTATTCATAACGCCGACAAGCCCGCGCCTAAACGCGGGATCAGCAACTACATTTTCTGTACCTTACATTTATAGAGTACATGTGCCATTGGCGATGATTTTTAAAGAGCGGGGCTCTTTTATACGATCCACTTTTCTGTTTGTCTGTCTGTCTGTGTCGGGTTCATAACTCAAGAACCACTTATCCGATTCCAAAACTGGTGATCGATGCATAATTTTGACCCGGAGCTCGCCCTAAAAGTTTGAAGGATTTGCGTGGATATTAGCATTGATTTCAAAAGTTGTAATACAATTCATTTTAAATAATTACTGCGCCTCACCTAAAAATTTGCGTTAAATTAGATGCGGGAAGTTTTGCGCTTCAAGCAGTTTCTCGGTACAACTTATACTTGTATGAGACATTTTTTATTCGAAATAGAAGTGTTAAACACAAAATTAACTGATTAGTTAAAAACAATTAACATCTAAACCTAGTTAAACCTGATGACAATTTTAATTCCTGCAACATTACATTCATTACAAAGTCCAAAAAAAATTTCTCCCGCGCGACAAGCGCGCGGAAACCATAGCTTTCCTTTTATCGAAGGAAATTCCATCGAAAGTGAATTTTTAACCTTTAAAATTTTCCTCGATAAAAAAAATTCGATGGAATTTCCACTCGATGAAAGAAATTCGATGGATTTTCCGGCCACCCTAAAAATCCCGTTTGGAAAAATAAGTCGGATGTTTTTTTTTTGTTTAAATCGTATCAATTCGAGACCAATGCGTTTTTTTTGCACTGTAACATGGACTTTCCAATTAAAAAATTAACTTTACTAAAGTATATTCAACGATTCGAAATGGTGGTAAATATAATTTTTTGAAACTATAATTCTTAATTAAATATTTTTTTTAATTAAAATTTTATTGGTCGACACTCGGTTATTACTCACGGATTTTATCATTTTATAACTCTATAAAAAGTAAGGAAATATAACTCTAATCCTGACTCTAACTAGGCTCTATGTATATGAGACGAGTGGGTGGTATATGGTGTATGACCAGATTAAGTCACAAAGATTCCAGTTGATTTTGAAAATCATATTTTGTAGATAAAATATGAATTCACCACCCGGTACACATTGCCAGCCCACGATTGCGGTTAGATTAGAATTGTTATTATTTCTCTGACACGTGCCCAGATATATAATCCGTAGTTCTAGTATTACAACTGGTGTACTAAAACTGCAAAGAAGTAAGAGTATTTTTTTTCTGTATAATATTAAAATCACTTTTAAAATACTTTTATGCAACATACGGTTTTTTAAATAGGAATAAACTATGAACCGGGCGGCTTGCGAAGCATTGTATACGGAGAAATGCATGCTAGGGACAGCTTAACGCAAATACCTGTTCTCGTATCTTGTTTACCTAAGATACCTTAATACAATTTCCGGACACCCGCAACTCGCTTAGAATGTCCTGCATACTGTTTCCGGACACCGTCAAGTCACTTGCAGTTACAGGTGTCCTGCATACTGTTTCCAGACACCCTCAAGTCGCTCAGAGGGCCCAGAGGGTGTCCGGAATGCCTGGTTTCCAGGTAGTTCTTAGACCAAGATAAAGAGAAAAATGTAAAAGATGTAAAAAAATATCCGTGTTCCAGAGTTCTTAATACGTAGTTCCTAATGCAGGTCTCATCCCCTGGATCCTTCAGACTCGGGCAAGTATCTATATGTCTGGAACAGTTCGAGCTTGTGTCTCCTCGATTTGGGTGCCGATACAAATTCAACATAGAAAAAGTACCTGGTAATATTCAACTGTCCACGGGAGACGAGAATCTCAGTCTAATAGCTGGAATCGAGCAGATGATTACGCTCTCCATTTTCACGGGAAGCCATCAAATTGACTACGTAAGGGTGTGATTGAATTAATAATCAATCATTTTCTTTATGTATTTCGTCAGACCTGGTGTTATCGACGCGTTATAAGTAAAGTTCGTATTCCTATTTCGCGTAAATAATTAGACTTTATTCAACTATTAAGCGGGCCCGGCACCAGAAATTCCTCCACCCGTAGGTAATGCTCTAAAACAGTAGAACACGTAATTATTTAGACATGCATGCAATGCTTAACTGAGTCGAGCGAAGAAACCGAGGCTAATTTTTTCAAACCATACTCTTCTATGCAATGCTTAAATGAATCGGGCACAGACACCGAGGTTAACTTTATCAACTGATGAAATAATTGAACGTTTAGTTGAGACCGGTGATAAGAGCAATGTCAAATATTTTGCTTCGTCGAGTTTGACTTTATTAGGGACGGGAGGCTGGAAAAAGTTTAGACTTTGCTAAGCGTGATCTAAAACTCAGCTATATATAAAAGCTATATATAAAACTCAGAGTCAAGGAGAGCGCAGAACAGCGATCAAGTCGTGAACGAGGAAAAATGTGTCCTGATACATCTACAAAGTTGAGACTTTGTAGATGTAAAAGAAGGAAGAAGTTTTGATGGTGACATAACCGTATTTACTGCGTTAACACGGTAATAATTTAATATAGGGAACGGCTCTGAGCGTGAGAGCGTCTCTAGGTCTCCAAGTCAAATTGTATGAAAACTCAGCTTTATGCTCGGAAGTCACGGTCCCACTCCCTATAACGAAACCCTTCTGTTCGGCCGAAATTCAACTAAGAGTCAAGGCAGAGCTAGGACCACAGAAAGATAACTCTGTGATTGAACATAAGGTATTTGATTATCATTGTGTGTTTACCCTTCGGTTTGTCTATGTCTATTACGATCTTATTCATTCTGTAGTTAATGGCCAAGAACCCTTGGACGTCTGAGGAAACTAAACTCACCATAGTTTTCATTCCACCTTTTATGTCTGCTTACAAACTTCACACGACGGTGGAGTGTCGAAAGTTTGTCCAAGTGAATCTCCATGGGCTCAGTGACTCCAGCTTCTTCCTCTCGAATCATCAGCTTGCTATTCAAGGGAGTATGTCGCAGCAGATACCCCTAGTATCATTGAATCCAAGGTCACAAGAGCTGGTAAGTTCTTATGGGTCACTAATGGGTCAATTTGTCACTTGTATCTTAATTTATTGTAAATTTAAACTGTTTATATGCCACAGACTCTCACCGCTGGACAGAGTGCCTCATATATGTGGGAGATAGGAATGAAGGAATACGATGATGACAACGCTATACGCCTTGAATTTTCCATCACATTCTCTCCTCATAAGCAACATCCACCGGAATTGTATAAGTATTACTTCTGTTTACAGCGATTTAAGGTAGTAATGGTTGTCATTAGAAAATATAGTGTCTAACTTTTAGCTGAGTTTCGACGGTTTCGAATTAGCTGAATTCTTTCTTATTGTAGAGTCGCTATGAAGTAAAGTCAAGGGTAGAACCTCATAAAGGCATGGAGTTCTGCAGAGTCGGAAACATGTGCTCAATGCTAATTGAGATTAAGAGCCTGGATCAACGTATTAACGACGCCGAGATCTCTCTCATGTACGAAGTAAGGGCGGATCAACATATGTGGGCCATCTGTGGAAGAACCTCGGGTATGATCGTTCAACAATCAGAATATCTCGCACATGTTTGCATAGACAGTGGGCAGGTGTTGGAAAGGTAGAGATGATGAATTAAGATATTGTAGGTAGAAACACAAACATGCCCGACAACCTTTTATATTTCAGACCAAAATGTCCGTCTGTCACGCTTTAAATTACTCCGTACAGTTCAGATGTAATCGCGCATAATAAGACCCTTTTTGCGCGATGGCTGCTTCTTTGCTTTTTATAAGCTCTATTATACATATAACAAATGGCATACCATGCATACTTCACAAAATACTAGCATTACAACGCCTTACGCCATATATCCAGTCATATCCTGAGAGAATTGTAAACATGGCTCTTTTAATTCTTTTGTTTTTATCTCTTTTTTCTCAAGCACTTTTAATTTTTAGAAACATATTAAGTGATTCGTGTATAAGCGTAGAACGCATATTATATGTAAACTAAAATTAATAAACAAGTGCTCTGTAGCCCTACGTGCCACACGGAATGACGAATCATTACCGTGAAACGAATCACAACATGGAGACGAATCACTACCGTGAAACGAATCATAACAGGGAGAC
>JAQFZY010002490.1:0-11642 GCA_034696285.1 Hypogastrura burkilli
TTTGACTAGCCAACAAGCCCGCGCTAACGCGGAACGACTAACTACGTCTTATAATTATTTCTAGGGTGCATGGGCCACTGGTATTTGTTTTAGTTGAACAGCTAATAATGGTCTATCACCCTAGAAATAATTAAAAGACGTAGTTAGTCGTTCCGAGTTAGCGCGGGCTTGAAGGTTTGATTCCATAAACTCCACATAATAGTAGGAAGAGTGAGTACAAGTACAGGTAACTCGCTTATTAGAAAACAGGACTATTCTACCATGCTATGCAAAAGACAAAATACAAAATGATTGCATAATACACTTACACATATGCACATGCTCGATTCCGTACGTAAATGTAAGTAGTACATACTAGTACAGTACATACGTAACATAACATACCTACATAATGCCCAATAATGCCTGCTTACACGCAAATCATGCCGCTACGAGCCGGTACGGCTGTTTGTATGTTTCTGCTGGCCTTCATTTTATAATTCATGCGAAATACTACATTTTTCAGCCTTCAGTTCTCCATATGCTTCACCGGCGATGATGGGATGTTAATTTCTTTTATCCCCCTTTTCCCTATTTAATTTGCAATTCCCACATTCATGATGATTTATAACATTCTGATAGAGCATGCTATGGCCAGTCCTACTGTCCTATGTATAATGTTTGTACATACATATACATATGTAGTATTACGTTGTATACATATACATACATAGAATGTTGATTCAGGAGTCTACCTACATACATATATCTGTAATTTCTCATTTCCATTGCACATTTCTTCCCACGCTGTCCTATTGTTATGAAGAAGCCCCACGCCCCACGTACCATTTACCTGCCGTGCCGTGTCCTGTGTCATGCCGGTAGTGAATTGACTGGGACGGGTTTATACATACACTATCTATGTACATACATATACTGCAATGCAAGCTGCAGCAAAAGAAGGCGGACGCCAATTGACTACATACTACTATTGACTCTCACTAATAACGTCGTTATTATGTATTTCGTAAGTGCTGCATTGCTGTCCTTACATTACCAAGGCCTTAGCTGTGTATTTGTGGCAGCTGAAAACCACAGTAATCCAAACACATTACCGTATCCATTTCCACTTTAGTCTCATTTAATCCCTTAGTAATACACAGGATCATTAGTCACTAGTACAAATATACTCCTATTTGCATTTGAATAAAAACTCCTTCAAGGGTCAGCGTCAGAGATTGTAGACTCGTGGGCTTCGCTATCCAGGTTCTGTTTGTACAGGGAGATATCTCATGCAAAGTCCAACTATTGAACTTCATCACTCGTCATCATCATCAGTCCATCCGAGTTACTATCAATTATAGCGTCCTCCGACCTCAGGAGAAAAATTACTTGTTAGCTCTCCATACATAGTACATATAATCCGTAGAACAAGCTCCTCTTTGGCTTGCGAGAATTCCGCAGAATAATATGGAATGCTTATGCATGAGGATGAGCTATGTGCTCGGTCTGCCTAATAATTACCTCTGCCTCAGCCCATAAATGTGGTTTGGCGTCAGGCGGAGTCATTTCATACATTTTAACCATATGTACGGGGTATGTACGGTACGGTGTACGTTTACGTACGGTATGGTACCACAGCACAGTAAAAGAGTCTTCTACAGACCTGACGAGGCTTAGGAAACTCCTAGGGGCTGGGCTACGAGTTCTGGTTCTAGGGAGTTTTTTTTATTGTGTTAAAGAAGTGAAGGAGTCGTTATTAGGCAGGCAGGACGAGGACGAGGCGGTGTCTGTAGCAACTGTGCCCTCTTTCATTAGGAGTGGAGTAGGACAGTAGGCTTCCGTATATCTCGTCTAACTTGGTCCTTGTCCTTATACATACATGTACCTTCCCCGAATTCCTGTTCCCAGAAGAGCAGCCTCCTCCTCCGTGCACTCGAAGGGACCACATTTTTACCAACTTTTCGGAGTTAGTCCAGTTCATCCCTCCAATCCAAGCAAGCTGCAGTCTCGCTCTCGCTCTCGCCTCTTAGCCCAGACCCAGACAGACGAGGACGAGAGTGAGTATAGCCAGCCAGCAGTAGTAGTCTCAGAAGCAGAGCAGGCTTCAAGTTCAAGGAAAGGGTCGGCTCAAAATGGGGACGGACGGGGTCTCGGAACTCATCACGGATCAGGTAACACGTACTACTAAATATTAATCTTGTTCTAAATTATTCTGAAGTCTCGACATCGACAATCGAAGGGATTATTGTACATAGTATGCTACAGGGAAAATATCCTCCCCCTAACATCCCAATCCCAAACCGGGCAGCAGGTCTCCTTTTCCTTACAAAAAACAAAGATGTCTGACAGTTTTCCCAAATAATGTATAGCATACGAATAGGTAATTGAATGTTTATTAAACTCTTATTATTCTTCGCAGGCCTACTTCCCAATGGAGAGCAATGGAGTTGAGCGGCATTCTAATAACAATGGGTCCTGCTCTGCCAACTGCCCTCTGCCCCAAGCCGCCGGCCTCATAAAGAAAACCCTCACCTTGACCTCCAAGCATGAGGACAAAAAATTAGGTTCCCATCGGAAAGGTCAGGGGGATGGACCAACGGTGGTGGGCCGTAGGAAGGGTCCTGCCGAAGAGCCCGTCATTAAGAGAATTACACACAATGAGGACCAGACCTTCCCAATGATTCCCTACTTGGCGAGCTGCATGAGTCTCGTTTGTATAGCAATAATGTCTTTCCTAAATGAGGTCTTCCAAATTCGAGTCAAGGCAGAGAAAAATAGGAAGGTATGCACAGTTAGAACAGCTTGCAGCAGCGTCAAGAAAACGATTAACATATTCTAATTATGTTCCTAACTTCGGTACCGAGTACCAAATTTAAATTGTCCATTTTTGATTTGTGATACAGGGTTACGCGACTCTGTACACTTGGTGGGAGACGTTTTATCAGAATCACTTGCTCCGACGCGTTTGGTCTGGAATGTTCACTCCAATCGCCTCACCGCCGGGCGCCCTTGTCACAGTAATGGACAGAGAATCACCAAATCAGGGATGGACAATTAGGTACGAGCATTTGTTTCAGTGCAAGTCGCTAATGCTGGTCCATGTTCCGCGTCGGGCCTAATGTGCCATAATTATATGATTACAGCATGACGGACAGAACTCGGGAATGTATCAATTTGGGTTCTTACAACTATTTAAGCATGACAGAGATGGATAGTCCGTGTTTACCAGGAGCCGTTGAGGCGCTTAAGAAGTACGGAGTGGGAACCTGTGCTCAAGGACGCTTAGTTGGTAAATATTTATAAATTGTAATCTCAACTCCAGAAAGCAATAATCAGAACTCCCCTTATTTCAGGAACTACGCCAATTCACCTGGAACTAGAGAAAGCCTTAGCAAAGTTCATTGGTGTGGATGCTGCTCTTACGTTTGGAATGGGCTTTGCAACAAACTCACTCAATATCCCCTCACTCATTGATAAGGAGTCATTGGTATTCAGCGATCAGCTCAACCATTCTTCCATTATTCTTGGAATTCGCCTTTCAGGAGCCAAGATTCGTGTCTTCAAACATAATGGTTGGTAACTATTAATTCTGCTAAATTTTTTCATACAATTAGATAAGTAGTATAGTACTAGGGATGACCTAGTGGTGAGCATAATAGGATTCTAATATTCAGATATGACCAATTTGGAAAAGCAACTCCGGAAAAGTATCATTTCTGGGAACAAGGGGAGACCATGGAAGAAAATATTTATCGTAGTTGAAGGAGTTTACAGTATGCACGGCTCGATTGCCAGGCTGCCCGAATTGATTGAGCTCAAGGAAAAGTACGGAGCCATTTTGTACTTGGACGAGGCTCATTGCATGGGAGCCCTTGGAACCAACGGAAAGGGACTCACGCAGTATTTTAACATTGACCCCCGAAAAGTTGACATTCTGATGGGCACGTTTGCCAAATCGTTTGGTGCTATCGGTGGGTACATCGCCGGGTCACACGGACTTATTCGAACCCTGAAGCGACACTCCTTCGCACATCACTATGGGACCATAATGCCGCCTGTCATTGCTGCCTTTATTCTCGAAGGGGTCAAGTTGCTTGGGGATAAACCCGAAGGCTTACGACGCGTGAAGACTCTGTTAAGGTTAATTTCATATTTCTCATTTTAAAAAGGTCACAGATTAGTTGAACGTGCTAATCTGAGTAACTAACGGTTCTCGTATCATCCGTTCCAGGAATACGCGTTATTTCCGTCAACGAATGCAGCAGATCGGCTACGTTGTTTCTGGAGAAGATGACTCTCCGGTAGTACCAATTAGTGTTCCACTCGCATCACTCGTTTATATTATTGCTTGGATGAGAGAGAAGAACGTGGCGGCTGTGATGGTCAGCTACCCAGCTACTCCAATCACGGAAGGAAGGATTCGCTGCTGTATGAATGCATTTCATACGAAGGACATGATCGACTATGTAAGTTCATAAAAACTACCCCAATTTGAATATATACTACATCGATGTCTATGTCTAACACGTTGCTACTTTATCGGAACAGGTACTAAAATGCTTCGAAGAACTCGCAGATGATATTAGTATTCTGCGAATATCCACATTGCCAAGAACCAAAGAAGTAATACAGTACTAACTTTTCTATTCTTTATCTACTACATAGATAGTAATATTTACTGGAAGGGCGTAAGCGAGTCCGCAATTTTTCTGGGAATTTATTCAGTGACAGTGCTCTGTGTCAATAATGTATTTAGATGCCTAGGTAGTATCCGTCAGTTTTTAAGATGCCGTTGAAAACTGTACTCCAGCTCCAAAGTACCTACACTCAATACTATTGAATTCATGGATCTCGTTACTAAATTGATCTTAATAATAATCCCAACTTACGGAACGTTGTGACTTATTACAGGAATGACTAAATACTGGAATTTTGTTAAGTTTAAGTTTAAATTATCATAGAGAATAAAGCTGAAGCTCTATTGAAAAAATTATGATATGCGACAAGCGTAATATCTGTAAAATATAATTTATAATATTAATTAAATAACGTACTACATTATGTAGTATGTAAAAGTGTTAAAATGGCTTTTGTGTACCGAAAAGCGAAGGTCTACAAAATGGACTTGTGTAGTTTTAGTGTTTAAAAACGACGCTGAGTGTTTTCGTCGATAGAGCCCGATTTAGAACTCGAGCTTACTAAAGTTAATAGTACATCGGACCAGAAGTCTTCGAAGAGATCCAGACGTTTTGACAACTTTTTAAATACCTGAACGAGCGAGTTGCGTACCATTTTTGATGATAAACTTATGTAGGTACGTCGTAAAAGACGAAAGGTACGTTCCGTAGTCACGTACATTTATTTTGAATATAATATAATTTGGTAACACATTTTACATGCTCCCAAAATTTACGATTGGTCAAGGTATGCAGAATGTTAGAAGGAACTCTAATAGTAACGAATATACAGACAAAGGAATAGTAAAAATCGAATCCAAGTAAGTAAGTTGGATGTTACAACAGTAATTAAACACAAAAGGGGTGCTAGGTGCTGTAATATCTACAAGCACAATATATATAGGGATTACACAGTTGATGTGTAATGTCGGTAGTCGATAGTTCAATATAGAAATGTTATAAATTGTTCGGTCAGATTTGTTTCTATGGTCATATGAGTGTAGTTCAGCTGTAATATTAATTACTGTATTTTCGCTTTTTGCTTGGGAACTACTGCATAGTAAGTGAATTTGTGATATACAATTATACGAAGTTTAAACTTTGTCTGTCGCAGGCACTTTTCCGTGCGCTTGTCTGTACACTTAAATATATCCGTATCTTCTATTTGCTAATAAACACTATCAAGTCTTAACAGATAAATATACTTACCTACTATGTAACCTTATTTTTACTTTGCACTAATGATTAAGACGTTACCACTTAAGCCACGTTACACGTTAGAACAAATGTATAAAATAATTCGTAGGCAGGGTGAAGGAAAAATCAGCTTAGGTTAATCCGTAGGGTAATCAAAACACTGGTCTGCTTATTTGAGTAAGTCCAAGATGCCCACGTCTTCGAACTGCTGGGACGATCCTTGCTGATTTATTTGTTGCATCTGCTGAACCATTTGTTGTTGTTGCTGTTGCTGCTGGCCCGGCATTCTTTGCATCCCGCCCATTCCTCTGAATCCCCCAGACTGACCTACAGATGAACTTGGTTGCTGTTGTAGTAGGTGCTTGAGGCCAGGATTAGCCTGTCCTACAGATGGTCGAATCATCCTCTGCATTTGTTGCATCTGCTGCTGTTGGGGCATCATCTGTTGACGAGGCCCTGGTTGTCCCTGTCCACCACTCATACCAACATGACCAGTCATTGGTTGTCCCTGACCCTGCCCTCCCATTTGCCCTTGTCCTTGCATTTGCTGATTTTGACTTTGCATTTGTTGATTTTGACCTTGCATTTGCTGATTTTGACCTTGAATTTGCTGATTTTGACCTTGTATTTGCTGATTTTGACCTTGTATTTGCTGAGTTTGACCTTGTATTTGCTGAGTTTGACCTTGCATTTGCTGACCTTGTCCCTGCATTTGTTGATTCTGTCCTTGCATTTGCTGACCTTGTCCTTGCATTTGCTGATTTTGCCCTTGCAATTGTTGATTTTGTCCTTGCATTTGTTGACCCTGACCAGGACCACCCATCTGACCGTGCATCGGCATTTGACCCATCTGCCCTGGTCCCGAGGGCTGCCCAGGATGCGACTGGAGTTGTTGAAATTGCAACTCCCTCTGCTGGGCTTGCTCAAGAGCCTGCTGTAACTGTTGTATTTTTAGTACGTTCTGCTGTCGTTCTAATTCAAGTCTATCAAGCTCCGGACCACTGGAGGATTGGGCCGCCGCAGCGGATGTTGATGACTGAAGCTGAGATACTGCTGCAAGTTGTTGTTGAAGTTGGGTGGTCACATGAGTCTGAGGAGTAATCGGTTGTGATTGGGAGGACAGTTGTTGAACAGTTACAGGCACCTGGCCCTGATTCTGACCCAACTGCTGCTGAGGTTGCTGGCCTGGAGCCATTCCAGCCTGCATTACTATTCCTCCACCTTGTGTAGAGGGTTGGGTACCAAATCCCGGAGGGTTATTAGGAATAGGGCCAGCTCCTCCCCCTTGTCTCAGAACAGCCTGTTGTGACTTTTGCTGCTGAATAACTTTTCGAATTCGGTCCACAAATCCGGCCTGGTCATTAGGGATGAAGCCTAAGTATGCATGTCGTTCCTTACTATATAACAGAATCAGGACTTTTATAGTGCACGTCGCTTGTGGCATTCCGCTCCCAGTAAAATGAACGCATCCGGCCTATCAAATGTATTATATCAACTATAATATTTTCAACTCTGGTTTTACCGTCCCAGCTTTTAGCCAAATCACTTACGAAGCCGGAGTCCATAACTTTTGTGAGGGAAGCAAGAGCGTCGCAATTTTGCAGCATAAAAAGCACCGTTTTAACGTCCAGAAAATAAGTGCCGCCCAGGTTCCCAACTATTCCTTTCGGGATCAATTGCATGATAAGTTTCGAAGGCCATCCATCTCCTTTTACTTCCGGCTCATTGTTAGTGACATTTGCAGAAACTTGACAAGGGACTTGGCGTGGAATCTTTTGGCCTTCCGGTGAACCTACACATTATATACAAAAATTAAGTGGACAAGTGCAAAGCATCTGGAGCATAAACAGGTAGGTTGTAGTTGGGTTGTAGTATAAGTATACCTTTTGGCTTCTCGTGCCATTCGAGAAAACCAGACCAAATTATGCGCCTTTCTCTCTGAATATTTTGCTGTTGCTGAATTAGCTGACCTGGCCCAGGTATTTGTTGAAGTTGAGGTTGAGATGGATTTGTGTTCAGTACTGGGGATGGGGCTATAGGCGGCTGATTCAATCTGGCAAGAATTTCCTGTGGTGGCCTTTGGAGCGGTGACGGACTGCCTGTTTGCTGAGGATGGGGTATCTGATTTTGCCCAGGCTACAGAAGTTTGGTTAAGATTAAGAAGACGATTCAGAATTCTAAGCCAAAGTGAATAAGTGTAAATATTTGTGATAACGTGATAAGAACGCTTACCATCTGCATTCTAGATTGTTGCTGATTCAACTGTTGTTGTTGGGCAGCCATCTGTTGCTGCTGTGGGGTCATCTGCTGTTGATTCGGCCAACGCTGTTGCTGTTGCATGGCTTGTTGCTGATGAGCTTGTTGCTGCTGTTGCTGCAAGGCCTGTTGTTGCTGTTGCTGCAAGGCTTGTTGCTGCTGCTGCTGAGCCAATTGTTGTTGCTGCTGTTGAGCCATCTGTTGCTGTTGTTGTTGGAGCATTTGTTGCTGCTTCATATGTTGCTGTTGTGCTAATTGTTGCTGGTTAGGTACACCTTGGTTAATTCCAAGGTTCTGTTGTTGTTGTTGTTGTTGGGCCTGGGCATTTAATTGCTGATTCATTTGTTGTTGTGCAAGTAATGCTCCCCTAGCGTTACCCATTTGGCCTGGAACCTGTGGACGAGGGTTTCTAAACTGACCCATCTGTTGCTGTTGCATCAACTGCTGCTGTTGCTGCTGTAATTGCATCACTTGTTGTTGCTGCTGTGGTGTTAAGTGTTGCATTTTGTTCTGGGGTTGGGTTGGTGGAGCTTGTACCCCCGTAGACACAATGTTTTGCTGTGGAGGTGTTCCTGACATCGGACCTCCAGAAGCAGGACTTCGTGGAAGTTGCATCATAGTTGGTGATTGAGAAATCATAGGTTGCTGGTGTTGGGCGAGGGCAATCAATGATTGCGATTGCTGCACCGATGCCTGAGCAGAGGATACAGCAGTAGAAGTAACTGACTGCTGGCTTGGAGGACCGCTTCCACTTCCAGTCGCTCCCGGTGTTTGTGAGCCTTGAGGAGTTAAAGGAGCCATTATAGTTTGGAAAGATGGCTCTTGGGACGATCTGACCGGACTTGGAGGTCTTTCCTGCAATCCAAACAGCATAATGGATTGCTCCATGAAATATTATTGTATGGCAAAGTTTGTGAAAGTACTACTACCGTTTAAATACCTTCAGACTGTAACCGCTTAGGAGAATTAGATGTCTAGTATCTCGAGCGTAACCCTTCTGCATGGTCATGTCCCCACCGGCGTGATCAAACAGCTGTATCAGTGCTACATGCAAAACAAATACTTTAACTTATGTACTTAACTAAAACTAAAACATATACATAACCCTACACATATCGACTAGCAGGTCAATATGGAACTTACCTGGAATCTTTCTTGGACTCATGATAGTAAGGTGAATCCCTTGTTCGTTCATTAACACTGCTAACTGTTCAGCACTCTTTCCCACATATCTTTCATCTGTACCTTCGGACTCCGAGACCGGAAGTCCGTACGGTTTGCAGTTACATATAAGTATCACATGTTTTGTCGCTATAAATCGAATAACATCCACACCGAGGTAAGCTGAATTCAGTCAATATATGAGAATCATGTGCTTAGTACTATTTTATATGATCACTATACTTATCACTATTTTAATTACCCTGAACATCTGTGAGATTACTCCGAAATTCTGATAAGTTTTCCAGGCATTCTAAGGCTGTAGCCAAGCCCTCCCCAACATGGGCCAACGCCTCTCCATGTCCTCCAGCAAACCTGTAGGAATGAATTAAGAATTAAGTCTTCAGAGTCGCTAATCTTTGTATATCATAGTACATAGATATTAACCCAAAGAACAACAGGTGAAAGTTGAACATTATAAGTCGGGGTGTGACATGAATACAATTATTGAATGGTTTTAATAGTTAAGTGTTTACCGAATCTTGTCGATCTGGTTGAGTAATTTGTAGGAGGTGTTCAGAGGTCCGGTCGAGTTCACCAAAAAACCAGGTAGTATGTCAGCCGCGTGAAATACAACCAGTCCAAAGAGGCAATAGTTGCTCTACAATTAGACCGGACATTGACCATCGCATGAGACATGATGTACTACATACAATACAAAGTAACTGAATTGCAAATGAGAGTTAATTTGGAAGGAGCAGTACGTAGTAATACTGTCATTGGAGGCGGGAGCAGGGTTTCCTGCAGTAATATGACACGGACCCTAATTCTTTGCTCAATGATTTTTATTACACGCTGATCACCTCCCAAAGGAAGATAAAAGACGGACTGTATTTTTTTTATTTAAAAAAACAAACAATTACACTAACATAATCTAGTTTTCTACAACTGCTTTGGATTTGTTGCAATAAAAGTGTAACTGGGTAAGTATACTTTTTGTGAACTATTACGGATCTAACTCTACTTAACTATTATCAATATTTGATTTGTCAGGTGCAATCAGAATCAGTACTTAGTCACCATTCAAATATTTCTTTGTCTTCAATACTAACATTTTCTTCGCAATATTTACTAACTGTGT
Organism: Hypogastrura burkilli; assembly: GCA_034696285.1. Classification (NCBI taxonomy): domain Eukaryota; kingdom Metazoa; phylum Arthropoda; class Collembola; order Poduromorpha; family Hypogastruridae; genus Hypogastrura; species Hypogastrura burkilli. Next base: position 10,414 of record JAQFZY010002490.1, read on the forward strand.
TTCGTTTAGTTCGGTCAAATGTATGGCACAATCTAAATAGGATGTAATTTAATTTAGTTGTTATTATGTAGTTGGTTAATGGATCTATTTTGAATTCACTAGTAAAATATGAAAGTAATGGTTCAGGGACTTATTCACTGCCCCCGTTTGGCTCAGTCCGACTTGCAATTTGGAATGTTCAATGATGAATGTGGTTATTTGCGAACGAGTATATAGATTTAGAATTTAAACAGGAGGTTAACTTTTACGAAGTTCCGAGTAGAACAAAAGAGTAGAGCCATACAAGTGTCCTAGTTTAGTTTTAATGATAGTAATACTTACGTCTGATCCACAGTCTTTTTCATCGATGGAACCGGAAAAGTGCCTACATTAAAATCGATAGCCAATAATTAATATTATAACAATATTAAGCTCCATTTATACCGTACGTCGACGTTCCTGCACTAGAATTAATTATAAACCGGACACAGGACATAATACAAGAAGTACTTACTACAAACTTACTTATCCTTATAAAGCAACTAGTAGAACTACGCAAACTCAAATTATTATTATTCTTGTGACTTACTCTAAAGTTGGTATAATATACTGTGATCTTAAGTCGTGTAAGTAAGCCCCACATAGTGCTGTGCCTTCTACAACAAATATGACATCGGTGTGCTGGGTGGGCGAGGTTGACATCGTAAAATTTTATCTTTAAAATGAATCGGTACACCATACACAATCCAAACACTTTTTAAAAATTAGATAACCGGACACCGGAGGAAAGGAATTTGTTAAGTAGTACGAAGTATAACGTCCAGTTCGTACCTCCCGCCTAGTCTTAACGTAACTTTCTCAATCTCTGATCTAGATGAGAAGTATAATCTAAATTTGATCTAAATAATATCAAATCAAATCACTAATCACTATCACATCAAGTCTTGAATTGCTCGTCACCAACTCGTAACCACCCCTCACCACTCACCGCCTATCACCGCCTGCATCGCCTTTAATAGATGGGCATTCTGTGTGTTTCTAACGTAACACGCTTCGTACAGCGAAATTGATTTGTCAAACTAATTAATCGTTTGGAACAGTTAGTTAAAGTTATAATTAGTACACCCGAAACTAAAGGGTGGTGGATCAAGGTCCAATTAACTGGTGTACAGGCAGGGACGGTCTTTGGGCGAGGCGACCGAGGCGGCCGCCTCGGGCCTGAGATTTCGGAGGGCCTGTAATCAGGCTAT
>JAQFZY010002491.1:0-11638 GCA_034696285.1 Hypogastrura burkilli
ACCCTAAAAATCTGACCAACTAAACTTGGTCACCGGATTGGTCATAACTTATTGTGTGATCTTTTTGGTAGGCGTAGCTTGAGAAATACGTCTGGAATCGTGCGTTCAGCCTAGAGTCTGTTATAATTTTATAATAGAGAGAAAAACATGTATCCGATTTTGAAGCACTGTAATTCTCACACTTCCCCATGGCTGAAAAATAGGCGCGAATCCTATTAACTTCAACAATTTTAACAAGAAACAAGAGTTGAAAAGATTCGACTAAACGCTACCTATGACTACTACCCTGTTAGCAACCAACAGACAGAAAACAGATTATAATATAGATATTGTTAACTTCAATTTAAGTAAGATAAACCATACACGGAATTTTGATACTGAAATTATTAGGTTTGGTATGTTTCCAAAGGTCAAGGTTGGGTCAATGTCCAATCTATAATACAATACAGAATGGATGGCTGACAACTTTCTGGGAAATGTGTAAGTTACTGTTGGTGTCGTATAGTCCGACAGATACGGGTTCGTCTCCGAATCCGAATATCCGTAAAGATAAGACAAGTAAACAGAGAGACCTAAAGCTCAATTTTTCTATATTTTCTTTCGATTTCACAAAGTTAATTGGAGACTTGGCGATGCAATGGGGTCAATAGTGCATTGCGAAATACCCTGGTGCAAGAATAGAGCCGACTCTGCTGGGGTTGGAGTTTCCTTCCATGCGTTCCCGAAACTTAGAAAAAGGTGCTAGGGTTGATTGAGGGCTAGTTTCCCGGCACGAATCTCAGACCTGGCGACCTGAGCCACATGAGCCACAAACCACAAACCACACTTTGAACCAGATGGGTATCAAAGTTACTCTTACTGCATAGATTCTATCATATGTCCTATCTGTAGACAGGTTGACAATCAGCTGTACTGAGGAAGAATACATATTTTGACATATGATATTACCCTCTACTGTTACCCACCTGTGAACCCAAAGGTCACCAGTGGTCAACCAAACCTCACCGACATGAAACTTCAGAATGATCGTCTGGGCTTTTAGCGAGTACGAGTATGAATGTATGTGTAAATCCGTCATAAGATGCCTGCATATGCCTGGCCTTACTACACAGAGGTATGTTTCATATCAAAAGATGACCCGTGTCCGTCCGTGTCAATTTGAGTTAATCGCAGTTTTGGATACCCGAACGGATACTGAGTCGAGCGCTGTAGAGAGATTTTTGATCGTGACTTTTGGACGATGTGATGACCTTGAAGAAGACACCGAGGTGTACCCAACCATACTATGGTAACAGTGGCAGATCAAAATGATCTAATGATGGACGTAGCGATACGATAACGGATGTAAACATGTGTTAATCCGTTATCCGACCTGCCCGTGAACTCAGAACATCGGGGTCATATGAGCCAGACAAGCTCTCATGAGTCACTCAAATTGACACCGATGGACATGGGATGCGGGTAATAGAATAACGGATTTACATATACAGTCAGACATGCTCCGCCGAGGCGACCACTTTGATGCCACAAGTCGGTAAGGCTTGGTTAACCACTGGTGACCTTTCAGGTCATGGTAGGGTGATATCAGATGTCGAAATATGTATTCTTACCCTGTAGATACCATGTGGTCCAAGTGGTTCCAAATGTGGTTTGTGGCTCATGCCTCATCTCAGGTTTGAAATTCTTCCCGTGAAACTACTGTAGAACTCCGGTGTTAAATATAGGCGTTTTTTTGGACTATAGACCGAAGCGGGTGCATGCAAAAAGCCCAATCTTTTTCTCACATACGGGAAAAAAAAGTTGATTGCGGATTTTTCCGTTTGAGGTCATTCTAAGAATTTACATTCTTATTTATTTACTCATTATAAAGTACCGTACTTTGGGAATATGACTTACAAAAGTCGAAAATTCTCGAAAAAAAAAGTATTGACTTGTTCCCGATTATGTTCAGTCCAACCGGTAGTATTATTTCGTTTTAAACATTGGACGCATGCATGGGAATACCAGTAACCGAAAACAGTGGTTTATTTTGTGTTTTTATTCTTTTTACAGGAAACAAACCTGGTGTCGAAATACGGGCCTGTCCTACTCTGCCGTTAAGACACACTCAGCACTATGCTCTGCGCATTTTAGACCTTCACTATTATATGTGGACCAAAGTCAGAGTCGGGTACGCCTAAGGCTAACTGCTGTGCCCTACGTCACTAACCCAGGGGTCTACTCACGGAGTGAAGTGTCAGGTATGTATGTCCCTATATATACTATGTAGCAAGCTACCCAATCTTTCGATACGATGTGCGGTGCAGGGGCGCGGCGGAAGCTGAAGCATGAGAAGCCAGATTAGGCTCATCTCCTATTGATCGGCCTGATTCCAGACCCTGCTCCGATCGCTATTGCTTCATAGAAATGGATTTGCCACGCAAGTATCGTTAGACCTGCCTAAACCCGATCCGATCGCTATTATCTCAAAGAATAGGAGATACGTAAAACTCACGAGTTGGATTCCTACCAGACCAGATGCACAGTTGTGTGCAGAAAGTCGGCTGTAGAAATTATATTTAAAAGAATTGTGTTATTTGTATTACAAAGTTTACTAAAATCTTTTAAATGCTTTTCACAAGGCAATTACGAGATGAGGCGTAAAAATAGGTACTCATGGACTTTTTCCCTTTGTTCTGCATATAGTCCAAACCAAGACTCCCACTCATTCTGTTCACCCGGGAATCGAGGAAGAATCTCTCGCCAGCTTCACCCAACTCACTGAGACTGTCAAGATTGAGCCGGACGCTCAGTGGCTCAAGCTTGAGGATTCCGGAGCAGATGCGGGTTGGGCCTGTGACAATTGTGACCTTCCATTTCCAACCTATGACTCTCTCACAGCTCACGTTGGGAGCGGCCTCTGCCACAGTCAGCCTGGTAGCCTTTCTGATTTGGCATGTGCAGAGAAATTCCCGCCGAGTCCCGAAGCATGGGAGCTTCCTGATCCTGTTACTGAAATTCTTACCAGATATTCCCATTTGAACCTCAAGCGTCCCAAACTCTGTCTCGAGCGGGTTAGAGCCTTCACCTGTTCCTCCTGCCCAAAAACATTTGCTCAGGAATCTGCCCACCGGCGCCATGAGCTGGACTGTTCTAGATTCAAGTGTGGGTTTTGCACGGCCGTTCTCAAGTCTAAGCAAGGGCTTAGGGCCCATTACTGGTCACTACATAGTGGGAGTGGAGAGGCTTTCCTATGCAACCTTTGTTCCAAACTTTTCAAAGGACCTAGTTTTCTTGCCAAGCATCAGCAGGCGACACATTCTGGAAGGTCGCAGAGCTCTGCTGCTATCTCTGCTACAGATCCAACCCAAATCTCAGCAGTGTTGCCAGCTCCGGTCACCCCGGCTTCCTTGCAATCAGGATCAGAGAACGGCCCGCCGTACCAATGCCAAAATTGCGGTCTGTTGTTTGAAGGGAAGAGGAGCTACCTCAAGCACGTTGCCACCCATCCACGTCCCCACCACCCTTGTACTCAGTGCGGCCTGGAGTTTGAACACAATTTAGACTTAATGGATCACTACAGTACGGATCACCCGACAACAGGGACCGATGAGCTTGAAGCAGGAGAAATGCTGCCTGAAGAGTTTGTTTCCTATACGAGCCATCTGGTGAAAAGCGTGGAGGAACAGGTTCCCCATCAATGCACCCGCTGTGTCTTACGCTTTGAGTCACTGGCCCTGTTTAGGGAGCACTTTCTGAAGGACCACATTGCCCTAGATCAACCTAGGCCGGTTGGAATTGAGCTCCCCCTCAAATCTGGTCTGGCCTCCTTTGTTACGTACAAAAGGCAACGTGGATTGTATTACTGCCCATATTGTCCCCGCTCCTGCAAAGACTTGCCGGATTTGGCCACCCACGTACGCTTTCATTATCTGCCCTTCCAGTGCCCGGACTGTTGGTGGTCGTTCAGGGACCGGAGTCTCTTCCGTGAACACGTGAGCGACAGTCATCAGAGCCGAGAGTCTGTCATTTACTGTCCGTACTGTGCATGGCCGTTCAGCAGCCCTTCGGCCTTCGACCAACATTTTCGTGCTCACGATGAGTCAGTCAAATATGCTCCTCCGCCTAGCTTCCACAAATTTACCCGGATCATTCTCCTGAATGCTAAGACTGGGAAAAATCGTGCTGAGCAGATGTCTAGCGAAGCCCATTATATGATCTCAGACGTCTGTACAGGAAATGGGTCTCGTTTTCATCGCTACCTGGCTGTGTCCCATTTAGAAATTAAGATTATTGCCGACGGTGCTGCGGTGAGTAGGAGTAGGGTGCATCAAAGGTTCAGAGAAGCACTAAATTCGCTGCTAGCAGTGAACGCAGACGGATCCAAAGAAAGCTCGGTATTGGTGTCAAATATTCATCTGGAACCTACCATGCGAACCGGGAACATTCTTCCTCAGCCTACTGAACCTATGGACGAGGAGCTAAGAAGAGAAGAGAAGAGCTACTACCATTGTACGACTTGTGATTCAAAGTTTAAGACAATTGGGACGTTGGCGAGTCATTTACTGCATGATCACCCAGTATTAGAACCTCTCAATTCGGAAACTACTTGCCATTACGGTCCGTTCCGTTTCTGTGACATCAACACGAAACCTTCCATGCCAACCATTAAGGACCCTCAACATGCTAGTCCTACCGTACGATACCCTGAACCTTCCATGGCACCTCTGAAGAACCCTGAACCTGACATGCCAACTGGGAGCAAAAGGCCAATCCTGAAGGACCGTCCACCTCCCAAGCGAGCCGCGGTCCAACTTATGGGACTCGTGAAAAAAGCTAAAACGTCTGACGCGAGCTCAGCAGGAGCCCGGTATTACCATTGTTCGACTTGCAATACGCAGTTTGATACTCTTGCGCTGTTGAGGGAGCATTTTCGGAATGATCACCCGCTAGTACGAGTGCGTCTAAATTCGGTTTCCCCTCCATCCCTTTCACTTGACATAAACGCTGAACATTCCGTTTCCATGTCAACCATGGAACCTGAACATTCCAATCCGCCCGTGAAGAACTCTGAACGTCCCGTGGCAACCGCGAAGACCTCTCAACCTTCAATGTCAACTATGAAGAACGCTAAGCCTTACGTGGCAACCATGAATAAATCTCAACCTGAACCTCCCATGCTAACCGTGGATAACCCTCAAACTGAACCTCTCAGGCCAACCGTGGATAACCCTCAAACTGAACCTCCCATGCCAACCGTAAATAAACCTCAACCTGAACCTCCCATGCCAACCATGAAGGACCCTCAACATGCTAATCCAACCGCGAGAAACAATGGACCTTCCATGACACCCATGAACAACCCTGAACCTTCCATGCCAACCGGGAGCAAATGGACAATCGTGAGGAACCGTCCACTTCCCAAGCGAGCCGTGGTCATGGGGCTCTTGAAAAAAGCTGAACCATCCATTCTTGAGGTTCCTGGCCTTCCACAAAATTGTGACGCGAGCTCAGTAGGAACGTGGTTTTACCAGTGTTCGACTTGCCAAGTGAAGTTTGATACATTGGCGCTGTTGAGGGAGCATTTTCTGAGTGATCACCCAGCAGCACTAGTGCCTCTAAATTCAGAAAATGTTTCTCCTCCATTCCCTTCACTTGATATTAATACTGGACCTTCCATTTCCATGTCAACCATGGAACCTCAACATTCCAATCCGACCGTGAAGAACTCTGAGCCTTCCATGTCAACAATGAAGAACCCTAAGCCTTTCGTGACAACAATGAAGAACCCTAAACCTTTCGTGACAACCATGAAGAAACCTCAACCTGAACCTCACGTGTCAACTGTAAATAACCCTCAACCTGAACCTCCCATGCCAACAGCGAAGAACCGTCAACCTACAATACCAACAGTGAGAAACACTCAACCTCAGCCTTCCATGCCTACCGTGAAGAACCCTCAACCTCTCCCTTTGATGCGAATTCCGAGAATGAAGACCCAAGATCCTCGACGTTCCATGCAAATGCCAACTGTGACAGATCCCCGACCTACCATGCCAACCGTGGGAAAGCCACAACTTCTGCTTTCCATGCCGGCCGTGAAGGAAGTGGTACCTGAGGCTCCTGGCTTTCTGCAAACACCCGACACGACCTCATCAGTTCTGCACAAATATTACCATTGTTCGACTTGTAATTCAAGGTTTAAGACAATGGCATTAGCGAAGGAGCACGCTCACAAAGGTCACCCACACCTCGATCCACTCAGTTCTGCTCCTGCAGAGCCGGTCCCTGAAGATGATGTCGAGACGTCCTTATTCGTCCTCAAATACTACAGCTGTACAAGCTGCACCTTGCAGTTTCCCTCCGTTCCACTACTGAAGACCCATTATGCGACCTCCCATCCCTTCCTACTTCATCCTGCTGACATTGTGGAGATGTCGGAAGTGAAGACCGTTACCAAGTGGTATCAATGTGGAATCTGCGGTCGGAAGGTCAAGATCGTACCTTCATTGATAGCCCATTTCCGGAAGGAGCATCGGGCTCTGGCTCTACCAGTCAAAATTTTCCAGAGCTCCCAGACGTCGTCCGTAACGTACTATCATTGTCCCAGGCCCGGCTGTCGTGAAAAGTTTGAAGCAATGAGTTCCTTGGCCAACCATTTTCGGAACTTACATAATCCGTAAACATAATCCAAAGCCACTAAAGTTGGACCGTTAAATAACTTGTCTAAGCGTTAGCTGTATGTTATATTGTGGGAAATTAAAAAAAAGTTAAAGTATATGTTTCTCTGTCTGTATGTCTACTTTAAATACCTTCCAAAACTACTCTCTCGACCTCGGCACTTGTCTTAGATTAAGAGTAGAATAAGTCAGGGTTTCAATGGGATAAGAAGGCATAATGCAGGGGCTTCGACCTTAGATATAGTTACAATGAAAACTTAACGATTACCCTGAGCAATACTTTAATAGACCTTACGGCGCTATCTCATCATGGGGCCGAAATACAGTGCGCTCAGGCGCTAATAGTAGTAAACTATCACCAGAGCCGGCACGACGGTGTCCAGGGTCCGGGGGCGTCCGCCCAGTACAGGGCCAGGCCCTGATCCCAGATAAAGTATAATACTGCGTAAACCTGATCATGAGTATGTGTATGTATTTTATGGAGTGAGGATTAACTCAAGCCGACGAGCTCTCTTAAACTGGGCTATTTCAGAACTCTCCAGGTAACGCTTCATCTCTAATTACCTTATAGTCACACTGGTCGACGATTTTATATCTATACTGGAGTACAGTACGGCAAGGGAGCGGTCGCTACTTTATTACGTCTCGCAGGATGATAATTTCGAGGTTAAGGAGTAGGGAAGGAAAACTCCTCAGATTCACATATTTTATGCTAATTCGACTCAGCCATGTCCACACGTCCTTATCTTTCAGACAGCCAATCATAGTTTCCTACTTGCAGACCCACAACCACACGTCCGGCAGGCCTGGAGACCATCCCAGTGGCCCGCGTTTCCAGGTTGTGAGAGCCTATAGCAAATAATCATACTACGATTAACTGCCAACCCAGACAGAAAACCCGCTCTGACTCTAGAGTCAATTAAGCAAAAATGTGAAACTCTATCCCTTGATAACATACTTTATATCGGACTGAGCAGGGACTCGATTTCTCGAATACACACTTCTCATGCCAAGGCAGAGTAAGATTGGAGATCTGTACACTGAGCCATCGACAGCTTCTTTGATCATGATCATGAGTAGTGATAGCAATCCCGGGCGATTCTCAATCCCGGGATTGAATCCCGACGTTTGGATGAATCCTGGGATCCCGGGATTCTGATGGTACAGAATTTTGGAAAACAATTATATTTAGACACATCTGAAATCAGAATTTTCCAAATACCGAGCAGGTTGTCTTTAATTTAATTCGTACTTGCTACATTTTCACTAATAGTGCTATGTAAAAGAAATATTAAAATTTAACTCTGTAGTGAACGTTGGCAAAATCATACCACCTCCTTGAGTACAGTCTTTAAAATAGTCAGTTTTACAATCTAATTATATTTTCTTTGGGCGCTACGTAATGGGTTTGGGGATTTATCAATGGAAGGACCTGGAATGTCAACCTCACTTGAAAAGTAGGACCATTAGAAAGACTTGTTGACCTAGATCCGGAACCGAAGCCTTTGTCACGCGTCCGTCACGCTAAGCTAACGTATATGTCACGCTATAAAGATACCCCTTCCCCCCGCTTCAAAAAAAAATCTGCATAAAAAACTGTCCTTATAAAATCAGTGAATATTGAGCTGATAAAACGGGTTGGAGAGAACTGCACGGTCCTATCACGCATACTTTCGACCCCTCCCTCCGTCTAGCACTTCTATGAGAAATTATTGTCAGTTTCTTTGGCTACATTTTCCCAGGCAATTCTAGGTGCAGGAGCTGGCCGTGTTATGGTGTTAAGGACCTTGGACCTCTTTCCGCGTTAGCGAAGGTGTTTTGTTTGGAGAAATAGAAAATCGAATAGAGTGTAACCAATTTGTTTGTTTTGGGACAGTACTACTTATTTACATACTTTGAATCCGTATTCCGTATACGCCCATAGCCCATACATGGTCGGCCTCGTCATTTCTTATGCATAGACGCTCGCAAGTAATTGATTTCCGTGTGATTCGGTAACCCATGAGTTGAGCTGCTGTTTGCTGGCAAACCGCTATCAATGCGTGTTAAATTTGTAAGCTTCCGTGGAAGGCCTTGGCTCGATGTTTGATGACATATCATACTGAATTGAATATATTAACCTTGTTTTGTTTTGATAGCGTTTGATATTTAATTTGCATTTTAGATTATTGCGGAAATTATGAAATGCTACACTCCTGTGGAGGTCAAAAACATACTCTCACTTGTCTATACGATAGTTAGCAGTAAGCGTCTGAATCAAAAACAAAACATTTGGAATTTAAAAACGACATTTACACCAAACTCATTTCGAAACGCCTTGTGTCGCAATTATGCTCTCCGGAAATTCGTTTACAGCAATTAGCTGGGCCCTTAGGCTCAGTTGCCTAGCTAGGGTGACTCCTTTTGAATGGGATGGAACTGCCCAAAAATTGGTCGTCAGTAAAGGACGCGGACATTGGATTTGTTTCTATCTTTCTACAGGATTCTCACTTATGTTTTTTGGCTTTATACTCACACGGTGCGTAGTGGCAGTGAATTCAGGCATGTCACATGGAACCGCGGCCCTTGTCCTCACCGCTGCCTGCATTTATGGAGTAAACGCGTTTACCCATGCAAATACTTATTTCCGCGTAAAAGAAAATTGCCAGTTTGTGAACGCAGTTCTTTGGAGCGAGAAAAATTTGACTGGTAAGTAAAACTTGTGCAGGTCGGTGTTGCTGCGCATTCTTGTCCTGACACAGATATCAGCCTGTGCCGGCTTTCCGATCTCTACCTCAACTTTGTGCTAAAAATAAATGTTATTTGTTGTATTGTTTTATGCCGATTTTATGAAAAAGAAAAACAGTTATGCTTATTGCTTAAGTCCACAATAAAATCCTAGAAAGGGAAACCTTACCGAGAAGTAATACGCGCGCGGTGGGCTAAAATATTGGAAAGCTGCCCATGTCACCTGCTACCATTAACCATTGAAATTTTAAAATTATTCTTAGATTCATACCAGCTGAAAGGAGTGAGGGACAAGTACACTAAAGTATTATTTATGTTTTATCCCATCGCCGTGCTGCACATTGTTGGCCACGCATTCTTGTTCATCCGCTTCCCATCCTTACCAGTATTCATTTTCCCTTTGTTTGATATTTCCGAAAATTGGAAGTACGCCTTCATTGTTGCTGAACTGATTGGAGTCGTTTGTGGATGGGTGAACGCCCTCTTCTATCTCATCATTTCATTGGCATTCATGGCCAGTGCAAATTATTGGCTAGAACAAATTCGGTAAGAGGATATGTTCAGTATCTAGTTTCTAAATTTTGTGGGTAGGCTAAGCGCTAAACCTTCCATAAATTAAAGTGCAGTGTGCATCCTTTACTAAACTTGCCGAATTTCTCGCCATGCTATAGTTACTAATCACTAATGAACGGATTAATATTCCCTAACAAACCTTGAAATAAGATGTTATTATGCCCTAAAACAACAGTCAAAATATGCCCTTAAAAAGAAATTATATGCCAAAAAAAATATGATATGCGCGCAAGCATAAAATGTGCGGGAAAAAATACGCATTTAAGCGCCAAACTATTAATATATTCAACAAATTAAGTATTTTAGTATTTAAAATAAACACACAGCGCTGAACTCGCAACTTTTTCGAAGTTTTGGTTGTAAAAGTTTAATTATTAGCTTCAAAAGTTAACAAAACTAAAATAAAAAACATTCCTTTTCCTTAAATATGCACTAAAAACGCAAAAAGTGCAAAATATGCTAAAATATGTCAAATAAAACTGCATATATGAGGTCGCACTGACCGAATTCGTTTACATTTGACAAAAGATTTGCTATAATAATAGTCATACGTCATAAGAATATGCGTTTATGTCGAAAGCCGTTCCTTACTAATGACTCTGTTATTTATTTGAAGCCATGATTCACCCTCAATCGAAACAAGGGAAAGTCTAAGATGCAGCGAAGAAGTTGTCAAAATATTCCGGCGGCTACGACTTATTACGAGCCTCTTCAATGACTCTGCGAGCTGTTGTCTAATGGAGGGAACCGCAGTGACCACTGTAGTCATTGGTGTCGCCACCTATTTCGGGACAATACGATTCTACTGGACCATGAACTTCATGGCCTATCTAACGTTTCCAATAATGGCTCTCGCGTTCACTATTTTAATCAACATAGTATTCCGGTTTGGGGGAAGACTGCCGGAAAACTCTGTGGAATTTAAGAAATCTTGGGAAGGAGCCTTTGGGAACTCTCCAGTCTTCATTCGTCAAATTAGATCATGTCGTGTGCTCAAGAACAGACTCGGAATTTTCTGTTATTACAGCCCCAGTACTCCCACCAAGTTCACCCAAATCATTATTGACAACACTATCACTCTATTATTAATGTAAACATCAATTTTGAGGTGTAAAGCGAAAAGTTTTCTCCGCCTTCGGCAGAATTTTACTATTCATAAATTGATGCCCCTCCCGAAATCCAATCCTAAATACGGCTTTGTTTGTATTCCTAGAATTGGGCATAAACTCCAGAAGTAAAAGTAAAAAATTACAATGTACAGTACATCTTTGAAATACCTCTTCGCTGCATATTCTCATAAAGCCTACCGTACTAACTCGAAGGAGACTTTTGAATCCTGTGTGGCCGCAGATAACTCTTTAATTGATCATAATTTTACATAATGAATAAGGATATACATGCAGTCAAAATGTGTCAAAATATGCAGCAAATATGCTGTGAAATTTATGAAAAATATGCACTTAAAGCAAGAAATATGCGCTTCAAAACGAAGCATAAAATATACATTTTAAATCCGGGTAAACAAAAAAATCCAGAAATTTGCCACAATTTTATTTATTTATTTATTCAACCAAGAAAATGCATCTATTTTACAGTTCAGTCAATTTAGTAGAAAAACGACCCATAAATGGGATTTACGTTCAACCACTTTTCGGATTTCCTTGCATAAAAATAAAAGT
>JAQFZY010002492.1:0-11636 GCA_034696285.1 Hypogastrura burkilli
CTTCGGATATTTCTTGCTTAACTCAATTAGTCCGGCCTTATACATTTCGGAAAAGTTTTCAATATTTTCGGGTAGTGAAATTTTGTTAATTTCCATCCACTCCACAATTTTTGCCTTCAGTCAGTAGCTTCCTACACTGTGACTGGTAACACTAGCTCAACTCTGGCCTATCCTTCTGCCTACACGATCTGTGACATTTGACTTAGTCAGGCTAACTGTAGCAAAGGGTGCCCAACACTTGTCACTAGCCACTTTGGGCTGGGACACAGTTTATACTTAGATTTATTCAGAGGAGAATAAGTAATAGATGATCAATTTAATTACTCTAAGACAATAGAAAGTTCGCGATACCACGGAATATCCAAATTCTCTTGTAAGAAAAAGCTGGTATAATTTGATACAACAATATTTGAACTGACAAGAGAATGTGGGTTGCGCTACACGGGAAACCATTTTTGATTGTAATTCGACTCAAGTGTTTTACTGCCAACTTGCCCCGCTCAATATACTTCACCTATAAGTAAGGCGTCAAAAAGAAAACGAGCACTCCCATTGGTTGTTCTACAAGCTTCTTCAAGTTTGTCCACATTCCTCGTGAACTGGAACTTTAACATTGCGAGGCTTAGCACGGACGACTTGGCTGAGGATGAAGAGCTCCCACTCTTCCGTTACCCCTTTGACTTCACAGACGCTGTCTTCTCCGGGTCTTGAGCAACCGAGGGGATGCTTTCATAGGAACATTTCATAGGAACAACCGAGGGGATGCTTTCATAGGAACATTTCATAGGAACAACCGAGGGGATGCTTTCATAGGAACATTTCATAGGAACAACCGTGGGGATGCTTTCATAGGAACATTTCATAGGAACAACCGAGGGGATGCTTGTCTGAGTCCCAACGGGTGGGATTGTTGGCGTGGGCTGTGAGGTGGCTGGACGACTCTCGACCACCCACTCTTCATACCTCTTAGCTGGTTGTCCTTTAATGGCACGGCTGATCACTTAACGGTAGTCCGCATCCATAATGTGTGTCAACAAAAGATCAAAAACGTCGATCGTAGATGACCAATTTAATTACTCCAAGACAATTGAAGAGTCCCTCCGTAAGCTACGGAATATTCTGTAAGACTAAAGTAAGACGTAATGGTATCCTAATGCCTACTGCTACTACAAAGAAAGAACAAGTTAAAACATGTATAGAAATAGAAGCAAGGAAGTCTTCAATCCAAGGCATCTCAATGCATGTTAGTACGGTATTGTCTGGAGCGCAGGAACAGGTACGGTCAAAATAGGCCCATGTGACCGGAAACCCAACTCTTTCCGTAAGGCGAGTGCCTGTGCGTGGCTGACGTCACATGAAGCCCTCTCTCACGCGTAGCATTCAGTTATCATTTCATTACACGCTTTTTTATATTTAATGTCCGAAATAAAAAAATATATATTTGCTTCTGAAACAGTAAGAATGAAATGGTAATACATTCTCAAGATGTGCGCAAGATATAGTGGTAATAGCTTACTCTCACACTGAAAAAGCAGAGATTTGGCTATGTTCAGATTCTATTTCTTTTCACACTTCTATTAGTACTTCTTACTAGAAACAATCGATTCTGGTTTACTTAGGACTGATTCGGGTTTACTAAGTTTTGTACAGTAGATAACATAGTTTCGGAATCGGAACCGATGGCATAAGTAATAGTAGACGACAGCACGTTATTCTGTAAAGCCTTCTATTTAATGTCTGTTTCTTAAATCTTACCTGCAGCGTCTAGCGTCACAGTTCGTAGGTACTTTGTTTCGGTCACATGGCTTTCTAACATCACACCATTTGTAGAGTTAATTAATCGTTTTACTTACAATGGAAAATACTTCTACTAATTAGTTCTTTTTACTTTTGTTGACATTTTCTAGAAATCCTTTAGGACATTTTTTGCACTTTTCCTTCCTCCATAGTCCATCGCAACCCACCAGAATGCACAAATCCAAGCACCAGGGCACTAATCACAACTCAGGCTCAAATTTTTCAGGTCATACGCCACAAAAGTAACTACTTCAAACATGATTAACCCAGTCACTAAACTTACGTTCAATACCTAACCCTTTTAAATAGTAACATCATTTGTCCAGTGAAACAAGAAATTGACAGGCTTAGACGAATGGAGTGTCTTTAATCATGTGGTAGAGTTCAGTGTGACCGTGTCGCGAATAATGCCGTTTACAAACGTATACAGATTTCGCGCTAGAATATTTTGTCTTGTATTTTTCGCTCAGGAAGAAATGTGACGTTTTTATAAAAAAAATATTACCGATTTAGGAGAAAATGTGGCGATCTCAGGAAGAATCATAAGCGCGCCTGAGAATGTAAAAATTGGGCCTGCAAATATCCTAGTCTAACTAAATGTTGCTTAATCTAACCTAACGTTTATAGTATTTAAAAAAAATCTAACCTAAGTAGGAATGCTCATTATGGCCCTCCAGGTCAAGTGCGACCTCTTGTTCTGAAGAAATTTGCATTAATAGTCCATTTAATTCGGACACGTTAGATGCATCCACAAACATACATTCGTTCTGGTACAGGCCCGGTAAAGTTGCAGGAAATTTGTCGGGTTTTGGATATATCCAGTTCCTTGACGTTTTCATTCGGAATCGCGGTCCAGTCAAGATCGGACTTCCCCAGGTTAAGCTTTCTCCGGTACAATAAAAAACTTTTGTCGTCTTGTGGCCGGCTTTTTGCTCTCCCAAATCTCTAACACCTGCTGTTTCCGCTTCCAATAGGATTCTTTTTTTTACCTATATATAGAATGGCGTATTAAAGTATGTACAGTGGGTTTTTTAAAGTGGGACGGTCCGCCGGATTTAATTTTATCAGTCCACATAACCTTGTCTAGGATCAGGCTCATACACTTTTCACGTAGCCCGACTCCTTTCCGTACTGAGTTGCTTACTTACTAATTAAATTAATAAGGAAAGGGCTGCGGCCGGCTGGGGCTACCCGAAACGTGTATGAACCTGATTCTAGACAAGGATATGTGGACTGATAAAATTAAATCCGGCAGACCGTCCCACTTTTATAAAAGCTCACTGTATGTCTATGTCATATACACGGCGCTTAGACAACGTCCATGGACGTTGTCTAATTGCCGTGGAATTCTTTTACATGACTGTATTTTCATAGGAAAGGTTTACCTGTTTCAATTATATTCACTTTTGGCTTCGACTGGGAGAATTTGTTACAGGGCCACTTTTGTGATCTTGGTTCAATGTCACCATTATCATCGTCATCATCGTCATCCGGAGTAGTTAGGGGGTGCCCTCACACCAGAACATTAAAACAATAGCGGAAGAAAATCTAGACCATTGAAACAATAGTGGTTTGAGAGCACCCAGATTACGATATTAGATTGCCGGTGAACTTTAAAATCATTAAAACAATAGCGCGAGTTTATTATAGTTTTTTAGAATAATTCTCAATACGGCTCATTGAAACAATAGTGAAAGAAATTCGACCTCATTAAAAACAATAGTGGTTTGAGAGCACCCAGATTACGATAGTTAATTGTGGGAGCGCTTGGAATTCATTATAACAATAGCGCGAGTTGGATTATTATATTTAACAGGGTTTAGAAAAATTATCGATTTGAATTAATAAAACAATAGTGTAAATTGCGGCGAGCGTGGGTTAGGGTATGGGCGGTCGAGTCGGCTCATTAAGACAATAGTCTCATGTTTGTGTGGAGAGTGGGCGACGGAGGAGGGAGCTGGGAGATGTTGCTTGTGTGAGTGATAAGAGACGACTGAGAGGAGAGCGGGAGATGCAGTAATTGTATCACGCATGGTAGTGGCCTCGATGTAAAAGTATAAAAACTACTCCTATTCGGCTTTCGTTAATAGTCCTTTTTATTGGCATTCGTAAATATTTTACGGTGCTTACAAAAATGTTTTGGCTTTGTGTATTTTGGGGGGTGGTACTAATGTTGTTTTTGTGGTGGTTAGTAAATTAAACATTACTTCAACGATAGCGTCCAACTATGTGGGAGTTGAGCACGAGACTATGATGAGATTGAGTGATTACGGAGTCGGAGGCGGTCGCCCAAGAGTGAAAAAAGGAGGAGTCCTACAGACGGTAGGCGTGGTACCTGGAACGATGTGGTGTTGTGTAGGGGAAGGGCGGATAATTATTCTAGTATGGGAGGTTACTTGGGTGCGGATCAACGTTGTAGGACTCATGATAGTTGTCCTTATTTCATTCCCAGCCTGTCTAAAGACTATGGTGTCTTCAATTATAGATTATACGTAATAAGCCATTGTGTATGTGATGAAAGATTTGGATCCTGTCTTAGAATAGCAGACACAACTGACGCTAATTTAGTTGGTAAGATTTTCTTAATTGTTGTTCGTATGAAGAGCTTTATTCTCAAACATGAGCGAACGTGTATCAAGCGCAGTTGGTGGGGGAAATGTATCAAGTATAATATGCAGATTAAGGCTATTACTCGCGATCCAACTCCGTACTAAATATTGTGGTTTAATGTTCACTAACTGGAATCCTTGGATCAATTGTGTGGACGAGTACGGCGCCTGAAAGATTTACTAAACAGAGAATGGTATGAATTTGGGGTATTCCACAAAAAGTCAAGGTATGTTGGTGATGCTTCTGAGTATAAAAGTAGCGATTTACTTCTTGGATTTTAATTCTTAATCGTAATTCGTAATAACAGTATGGACGACTTTGGCGCCGCTTTAATACTTATATTTATTATGACTTACATTTTCCAATGGTCTTTGCGTATTGCTACATATTTTGAAAAATTTGATTAGTTTTCTTTGCACCATTATGCAATATGGACGAGGCATTGGGGTATAAAAGGTAAGCTTTTTTCTTAGAATACAACAGTTCTGCGCATATCTTCTCTGTATCATCACAATATTTTTTATACTAATGTCTTTTCATATTAGTAATTCTAGAGTATAAGGATATTAGCGTACTTTGTTAATATGGATATACTAGCCAATAAACGTTTTGGAGATTGCTTGGAATGTATCGTAAGAAACTGGAATCTAGTACTATTCGCTACATTGTCTGCGGTTTGGATTGCAATTATGATTAGTGTATTTATTAGCGTTGTTCAAATTATAGATTTTGTGAGTTTAAATGCGATGGTGTTAGAGGAGTTAAAGAACTTCACTGTAAAAGCAAAAATTCAGCTTATGGTTGGATATCCACAGGTATAGTTGGAATGGAAGATTCCGCTATTATAACTTATTTCTTGAAAAGAAATATCCACTTATCGTGTGCAGTCTTAAATACGTTTAAAAACGTGTAAGTGAAAAAAAAGTGTGTATCGTGATGATGACATGAGTACAGTTCTATTTCCATACTTCCATTTCACTTTAAACCTGTTCTAAACTTGTTGATTGCTGCCCTCTATATTGAAAAACTATTTATGGGCGTGTCCTCGCCCTGACTATAAAAAGATGTGATTTTCAGTTTGAGTGTCAGTCTCGCGAGAGCTCTCAAACGTTGAACACCTCTTTTACCTCTGTTCTTAAAACTTATTGCTGAGTATCAAAAATCTAAAATGACAAAGCGTCAAAGTGGCTGTCCCGGATTCTACATTCCAAGTCTTTCTCAAGACTATGTCGAGTACAATCGCTTTGGCCCTCGCACCAGCGTTGACTATAGATTGTTCACTAAAGGCAACCACCAAGCTATGCAGACATGTTAACTTTCAACCATTTCCTGAGTACGAGTTTGCTCTAAATGCATTTGACGATTACTATTGAGCAGTGGGAAAAGTCCAGACCTTCTTCTTCTCAGTCCAGATTCTTTTGCGAGAATGGTGAAGCATCTACCCGAAAGATATGGTGTTATGGGCGCGTAATTCAGCATGCGGAGATGCAAGCCGACGCAAATGTTGTTGATCTTCAGCCCGAATTCCCGACTATTGGGTTCCACGTCCAGTACACCATACACTACACCCTGCAAGCATGGTGACGGGGACTGTTTTTTCGGCTAACGCAGCTCTTCACTCACTCTATGTGATGACTGCTACGGGAATGATCTCAAGCGAAGTGTTGGAGCAAATTAGAAATTTTAGCTGGGCTAAGCGTTTGGAGGCTGAGGAGAGAGGTGACAGGTGTGTAAAAAGCCTCGTCTTTGGATTAAATGTTTTGTATTTATATATGAAATGTTAATTTTACGACGTTGCTTTTTACACAAAGGGATCCATATATATTTCTCTATTTGGATCTGATTGGGGATCAAGTTTCCTGTCATCAATGGCGTCAGATTATTTTGACGCGCGCGAACAACAGGAACCGGCCGGGCTTGATCAAGCCAAAGGAGAATAGATGGCACTCCTTGAAGACTTCCACCGGATCAAGTGCAACTATATGGAGGTCTCAGGACGTAAGGCTGTTTTTCTAAAGAGGAAGCGAGGGCTTGTCTCTTTTGACATTCAGGAAGTTCCAAGTGTCGTGGAAAAACTCGGAGGTTTGTGGGTGGGTACTGGAGGAAATTCTAAGCGCCTTCATGAGATTGCAAAGCTCGTAGCGAAGCATCGTCGGACAACTCGACAAGACTTACTGAATACACTTTAGTTTAATAGCTCACAATCTCAAGAAAACTGTTGGTGACGTTGACTCGTATGTGGGAGAGTTTGAGAGTAAAGCCTGCACTTTGGAACAACAAAAACAAGAAGAAGGCCGACGCAGATGCTGATGTTGCTTTGATTCTAGCAGTGAGTCACGGTTTAGAATTTATAAAAGCACTTAAGCATTGCCGAAATGGAACTGAGAGAGCTAAAGTGTATGTGTTTTAAACTTTTTGCATATTCCTATTATGCGATTCTAATGATTTTTGGTGCAGGTTTGAAGGAATTGAGTGGACTGTGGAGATTGAAGAGTGGGAATGCGACTGTTCAAGTCCAGATCATAAAGCATACTTTGAGCTTCGATCCGAATTTGCTGGCGTTGTCGATTTGGATATGAGACATGTTCCAGTCGTTTTGTATATGTTGATTAGAGAGTGGTTTCGTAATGATGGAGACTTTGAGCAAATATATTCTGCCTACATTACATTTATGTGAATTAAAAACGTCTATTTATACCCGTATGCAAGATGTTTTGTGTCAGTCATTGATTAGCCGTCATGGGTGACTTTTACTTGACGCTGCAGAGCGATTCCTCGCTGTATCACTTTCCAGAAAATTCTAATACTAGTTTTAGAAATCATTTTGGGGAAACAGGTAAATTAGGCGATGATTATGAGGTTGCCCTTGTAGAGTGCTCATATGTACACTCTAGTGTTATACTAAAAAAAGGTGAGCTAATTAGTGTGTGGAATGTGAACCAGAAGAAGCAGTACATGATTTGGGATGCTCTAACTATAAATGATCTTAACAAGAGCATGGTGAAGAGTAACAGTGGAAACGGCCCAAGCATCCCAAAGATTCTGCTCGATAAGCATTACTCGACGTATGCTGCTAATGGAGAATCAGTATCATCTCTCTTCGGCTCAACTCCTAATTTGAAACCCAGCTCAAAGCTAAAAAATATTTTAATGGAGTGAATTTGACAAGGGTTACGCGGCTGGAGTATTTCCCGAATTTGGAAAAACAGTTGTACGCATACTCTAACATTGTAACAATGCGTCGAGTTGGGATTGATTATGTGCCACTTTTACGAAAAATGTCATACGTTTGCAAACATGCAAATTTTTACACGGAACTTTACGCATTTGGAGTATGTTGATGTAATATACAAGGACTTTGATAGTATTCAAACTTCAGCTGTACACTCCACTTTCGTCGAAAGCGTTAATAATCATGTACACGTAGGGTGACTTTTTTAGATTATACCATCCTCATCAGTATGGAGGGGCTACACCTTTTGGGGGAGATGGCATGTTATATTTCAAGTCGGATGCTCGTAGTCGGCAGCGTGGGTATGGCTTGGGTGGAATATTTGGTGCTATAGCACGCCGCCTTTTACCCTTTCTCGGAAAGTATGTATTGCCTCATGCAAAAACTGCACTTAAGAATATAGCAGTTGATGTTTTGGAGGGTGGTCGTCCATGGAGAGAGTCTGTAAATGACCAAGGTATGAGTGCTTTAAAAGGAGTGGGTAGCGACATTTTGGGTCAGTCTGGAAGTGGGCGTCGAAGGAGAAAGAGGGGAAAAAAAATTCGAAGCTATATAAAGAAAAGTAGAGTCCCACAAGGTCGGAAGGGTGGTCTAAAACATCAATCTGAGAGAAGAAAGACTAAAAGTAAGAAAAGAAAAAGTATTAAGCGACGTGTGTTGAAGCAGAAGTTAAAGCGAAGAAGACACAAAATACGAAGTATTTTTGACGAATAGCAATGACTGGTAGTAGGGAAGCTTAGGCACCAGTGTTTGCGAGGAGTGAGACGGATCTATTTACAGAACCTGGAGTCGATGTAAGCCTACAAAGTAGTTGTGTGGTTGAGTATCATCCTCTCTCTAGCACAAAAGATCGAAGTGGGCCAATCTCGTTCAACTTCAAAGTAAATGACGTACACTACATTGATCTTAGTGAGACGGATCTTTATCTGAGGTGTACAATAAAGAGTTTGGCTAACGAAAATATACCAAGACACAATACTGCAAAAGTTTCATCTATCAACAACTTGCTCCACTCCCTTTTTCAACAGTGCTCTGTCTACCTAAACGAAACTCAGATCACCCCAGCCACATCACTCTATCCATATCGTGCCTACATTGAGACGGTCCTCGCCTATGGTGGTGATTACAAGGATACGCAAGGTCGTTCTGCTCTATATATTCGAGATGAGTATGTAACAGATTTAGATGACGATGGATTTAAAGCTCGTGCAGTCGTGATCAATGAAGGAAAGAGCTTTGATTTGATTGCGCGACCAGTTGTTGATATCTGCAATCAGACGAGATATTTGATTCCTGGGATTGACGTTGGCTTTACGTTCTTTCACCAATCGAACGATGATTTCTATATTCACTACGATCCTCAGATAAACCCACAGGTTCACTACAGATGTAGCATTTCAGAGGGCAGACTACTTGTGAAAAAGCATACACTGCTACCAGCAATACTTAATCAGCATTTAAAATTATGGGAGTCTGGATTTCCAGTCTGCTATACCCTTAGGAGAGTGGAAATGAAAACGTACACACTCCCGGTTGTAACCATTACAAATGCTAATGAAAATCTAATCACCGGCATTCTTCCTGATCGAATCGTGAATGGGATCTGCACTAGTGACTCATTAAATGGGTGACTAACAACTCCTTTTGAATTTACTGATTTTGGGCTATTGGAAATTATTGTATCGGCAAACGGAGATCAAATTAACGCTCAAAATTTTGAGATAAATGTAAATGATCATAAAATTGGTCAAGTATACTATAACATGTATACAGCTCGTGGATTATCTGAAGCGAATGAAGGACCAGGCATTAGTCTGGAATAGTTTACTCAGGGAAAACTTCTGTTCATATATAATCTATGTCACATTAAGGACGGCACGTGCCTTCCAGGCTATGGGAATATAAAAATCGAGCTGAAGTTTCGTATAGCCTTGGCGAATGCACTGAACGTTATCGTGCATACTGATTTCCAATCCACTCTTTACAAGAAGACAGTTTACTTCAAGGAGATTTCAAGCTCTACCTACTAATGGACACGCTCACTCATTTCAAGTTTCTCTCGAATATGACCAAAGAGAGCGGGCATATGTTAACGTTATTCCAAGTGATTACCTTGATCGTTTGGATTTAAAAAGGAGACGACGAGCATATCCAATTGTGAATTCAAGACCTTCCACACACTGGCGAGCATTGGCTGGCTATGTTTTGGAATGAGGGTCGTCTAGAATTTTTCGACTCCTACGGACTTGGAATCGATTCATATTCTCATCATTTTAGCAATTTCGTGCGGCGAATAAATTGCAGAGTTATGGAAAATCAAGTTCGTCTACAGAGTGTGGGGTCTAACTATTGTGGAATGTATGCATTTTATTTTTCGTATAATAGAATGAAGGATTGTAGACCAATTTCTACCTATTGTAAATTTAGTTCTAATCCAAAAACAAATGATGCAAGGATAAGACGATTTATGAAAATGAAAACAATGTTTATTTCAAGGAAATTGTATAATGCGTAATAAAATAAATCAATGTTGTGAAAACTTTTAATCCTCGTATCTTGTCCACTTCATTCTTCTTTGCGCTTCTGGGCTGAGATCACCTATTCTAGATCGTCTAATAAATTGCAGAGTGCGCGGTTGATGGTGTAGAGTATTCAATGCATCTTTAAATCCTTCCACATTTGTCGATACTCTTCCATCGGTGAGTGCACGTAAAAGGGTTTGACTTTGAGCATTGGTACGAGTCTTGTCTCTGAAATAGAGCTCTCCATCTGTGGACAGCATTCCGCGCTCATTAAAAAAAAATTTCGAGGCTTCGCCGCTTGGCGGTTAGGGTTTTGTAGCGTATTTGTAGTGGTGATGCAGAGTTAAATCTACGAAGTCTACGAGGAGCTAGCAGAGCTTGAAATTTTACAGAGTACAGACAGTTTGGTGACAGAGTCCGCAATGGTGAAGAAGGACGATTTATACGTGGAGATGGAGTTCCCAGCTGACTCGGGGTTCTGTTTAGTTTTGGCGGAGAAGGCGGTGGTGGAGTTAGTTGGAATGGTATTGGCGGAGTATATTGTTTAATCAAAATTGGCTTCCGTTTTGCCTCCTCTACTTTAATTTGAAGTTGGCAAAGGAGGTCTTGGTAGATCATTGATTTGACTTCATCTAGTAAAGCTGACCAAAGTATTCTACTCTTATTATCCGCCAAGCCATCTTCATTAGACTCGTTTAGACGCTTAAATGCACTCGCTGTGACCAACTTAAACTTTCGCGGAATTATTCTTTAATCAAAAGACTGCCAGAAATGGCAGAACTGCTGCAGCTAGCGCAGGTAGGAATCCTCCACGTTGAATTAGGAATTTACGTTTTTTATTGACTCCACCTCGTCCGTAGGCAACGTATTTGAGATTTTTCTTGTGAGGTTTAAGCTGTGCAGCTTGAGAGGGATATTACCCTTGTATACGTTCAAAGCACACTCACAACGTGAACGAACTTGTTCGGGTGTAGCACCTTTTAAATACTTTTCCCTTGTTTCAGGAGTTCACTTGTTAAACATTTTTGTAAAAGCTGCATGTTTCTTTACACGTGCTCCCATTGTGACACTTGATTGTGGAATGAGCACACGTTGAGTGGTGTCAGCCTTTAAATATGGAAGCCGCAAAAATAAAGCGAAGATGGCCAAATAATAGACAACATGGAAGTTTTCGAGGTGCTGAAGGGTTTTGTTGAAAGTAAGCGAGACGCAAATATTTCGGGTCCAGAGTTCCTACAGTGGGGAAGCGGATAGTTCCTGCAGTGGGGAAGCGGAGAGTTCCTACGAGCGGGGAATAGAAGAGTTCCTACGAGCGGGGAGCAGAAGAGTTCCTACGAGCGGGGAGCAGAAGAGTTCCTACGAGCGGGGAGCAGAAGAGTTCCTACGAGCGGGGAACAGAGAAGAGTTCCTTAGGGTGGGGAATAGATGCATAGGTTCCTATAGGCTAAGACTATCCCTTCTCTTTCCTAGTATGT
>JAQFZY010002493.1:0-11632 GCA_034696285.1 Hypogastrura burkilli
CCATTGTAGTAGACCATTATACCATTATACCATTGTAGTAGACCATTATACCATTATACCATTGTAGTAGACCATTAATTTGTAGTATGTTGTCTGCCACCGTCCTTAATTCTCTACTTACGTTATCAGGTGTCGGATGATTGGTCTGCAATACTTGGGCAATGTAGGCTCCAAAACTGAGGAACGAGCCCGCCCATAGGAGCAACTGAAACCCGCCAATGAGCGTCTTTAGGAAGGTTAGCCAGAGCGGCTCCTTGTCCGGCGGCGTCAGCTCATTCTTCCCGTATTTGGCTAGGTTGATCTCCTGCTTTACTCGGGACAGGCCCTGGGCGCACAAATTCAGAAATACAGTATTTAACAAGCTACATTCTACTAGTAAGTACATATAGTAGGTATCAGGTCACACAGGTGACATACTGACTGTAGTCTATGTATATTTTTCACCTTCACAGGATCCGTTCCAAATCTGGCAAATAGGCCCTCTAACGACACTTGGTGATAGTCAATGGCAAGTTCCTTCTTAAGATACGAAATGGATTTCCTCCGAACGTTCGCATCCGTCCCAATGTTGAGCGGCTTGACCTGTTATTCAAATGCGCATGCTTTGTGGGAACCAGTAAATGCATCAATAACTATTGCTTAACTTAGAAGTGATCTCCTACTAAACTCACCACAAGTTCGTCAACTTCCCGCTCCACACCATTTTGTGATATTCGGGATATTTTTCTTCCAGTTTTCCAGACGGTGTCTGTTACGGCCTGAACCAAAATAAATAAGCTCGTAGTTTTAAGTTGTACTCATATTGATCGGATAAAAATCAAATATGTATGTTTTTTATGGCAGTTTGGTCATTTAGCTTATTCATTTATCTGTAGTTTGCTTTAGCATGCGTTTCACAAATGATCCATTCAAAATAATGTGGACTAAAAACTAAAAGGAGATAGCCTCGTAGCTTCGAAAACGCAAACAGTTTGTATAACATACAGCGATCGAACCAAATATGGCAAATTCGAACTTTTGTTAGGTATCGAGAGATGGCTGCAAATCTTGCTCAATATCGAGATTTCAGGATCTCGATTAGTAGGGCTTGCTGGATCAGGAGATTTTCGAGATCGAGATTCAACGCAAAGATTTGCTCAAACGGCTATCTTCGAGTATTGAAATTTTCGGAAACGACTCTGTATTTTTGTTTAAACGCAAACTCTGAAAGGACACGGGACATGGCCCTTCATACACACAAAATGACCCCCTGTTCTAATTGATCAAAATATCTGTATACTTGTCGAACCTTTCATGCTGAACAATGTTTAAACTGGCCCAAAAGATGTATATCGACTCCTTGACCCCCTGAGGGTCACTAAAGGTCACATGTAAAAAAAAGCCCGCCTGTTGGATTTGTCGGAAACTTGGTATTCTGACCCTTCGTCTGATGCTACACTTGGTTTAAATAGGCATCAACGTCGTATCATGACTCTTTGTCCTGCTCCAGGTCACATATATGTCACATGGGTAAACAATCAGAAAACTGGTAGGAGGTCCAGGAGTTGATGTCCATTTAAACCTCGTCCAGCTTCAAGCGAAAGGTCAGAATTTACCGAGTTTCTTCTTGAACCCAAGTGGGTCAAGGAGTCGAGAAGCAGTTTTGGGCCCTATTTAAACGTTGTTCACAATCAGAAGTTCTCTAGGAAGACTGTTTTTAGTCAAATCGAACAGGCAGGCATTTTGGGCGTATTAAGTGCCCTGTTATTTGTACATATATCTGTTTACTTTATGAATCTGCTGTGTTGGTACCCACCATTAGCCGAACGACCGCCGTATTCATAAAATTGGCTATTCGCGCCCTAAACCGCCCTTATACCCAGAACAGAATAGCAGGTGTAACTTCGAATTATAAAGGAAATTATTATAATATTCCCAATAAATATTACCAGTAGCGACGACGGGCGTGGCTTGACCAAGGTTTCGGGAGGGACCCAAGAAAGGTGACAGTTTACTTGGGTAGCGCAATAAATTCGGAACCTATTTTTTCTATTTATGCCAAGGCCACACTAGATAACTATAGAATTCTCAAACATTTCAGTTCGAGATTACGAGAGGACCATAGCCAGGCCGCGCGCGCCCCAGCTAAGTAAGGCATAAAATGTTATTTTTGAAAAATGTAGGGACGGCACACGTGACCTACGTCGATTTGTATTGAAAGTGACGAGTGGTTCCGTGGGAGGTTCCCGTGTCCTTCTGCAACAATCCCAGGAACATTATCACTAGGAGGCTCTGCCGCAAAGGAAATCCTGCGTGGTCGCTCCATTTCTGCCCGGATTCGAATACGCCAGCCCGTCTCCTCACACACGGAATGGGACTTCCTTGGAAGCTCTCCTTTTTATTCATGACTCGGTTCCAAAGTCTCTGGAACGGCCAGAACAGCTAGAGCGTGATCTTAATTGTAGGAGTAGTCCTCTGCCGCCGCCGCGCCGCAGGGAACCCCCAAAGAAATTGACGGTCTGCCTTCACTATGTAGATACAGCATGGAACCAGGCGGATCAAATGACCCAACAAGACTTCCTAATGGACCTTACTCATCCCTCATCCTAGATTCACAGGTGACTATTGACTATACGAATACAACAGTAGTTCTCTGATGGCCATTTTCATGCAACTCTAACACTAAAACGGAGGGGCTTGAAACCAATAATCACACACTTAGTATTAATGTTATTGCCCGTAAAGTACACGCCTGGGTTGGACGTCTGGAATAGTTGGGTTTTGTATAATGTATACGCGGCCCATTATTTTGGAGCTTCTTGGACAGAGCGCCCAACAATTAATACATAACCCACCTAATTGTAGCAATTTAGCAGAGAGTTTGAAGGCTGTCCTGGTCTATTTACACTTTATTGGTGGACGGAAATGCAAAATAATGCTACCAGTAGTGGAGGTTCTTGTATGACGCGAAAGCCTACTGCTTACATAAGTAGTAGCTACGAGGACGGGAATATGCCTCCATAACCATACGCGTAATTTTCAGAGTCACACGAGCTTATCCCTATTCGAAAATTGGCGATTTCGCATTAGCCTATATATTGCAATCGAGATTCCATTCCCAGCGTGCATTACGGCCAGACGATTCCGTATTTAGTCAAGTACCTACCTATCAGCGTTAATATGAATGAAAACTCACTTTTCTAGTACATACGTATTTTATGCAAAAGTCAATTAAGGTTTTGATAAGGTTGAATACTAGGAAAAGAAGCCATGGTAATGAGCAGGGTTCATAGTATGTTCACATAAATTAATCACACCTTATGAAACTGTTGAAGTGCTATCACTATGTATTAGTATGTGTGGTGCTAGTAGTAGTTAGAGCGATATTAGTCGTTATATCGCTATTAGTAGTTATTTTGCTATTAGTAGATATTTTGCTATTAGTAGTTATTTTGCTATTAGTAGTTATTTCGCTATTAGTAGTTACGAGTGGAATCGTATCTAACTCTAACCAAAACTGCGTACATAAAGAACATTCATGATATAATTCCAAAAATTCTGTCGAGTTAATGAGAGTTCAAATAAGCCATTGAAATAGACATATGCAAGGTAGTGAAGAGCGTCGATTTATGTGGTATCGATCGTTGAAAACCACAGTCAAATCGGTGCAGTGGTTGTTGAGTAATTACTGTATAAGGTTGTATATCTGTATAATTATGTATTAAGATCCACGCATTGGTTATTGTCGCTACCGAAGTTAGCGCCCTGTCACAGGTCAATAGGCAGTCCAAGGCCTATGATTTAATTCAATAAAGTACACCTAATCAATCTATTTCAAACCTTTTTTTAAAACTCGTTTAATTGGAGGGAAATTTAAATTTTATAAAATTGTGATTCGTCTTAGTTGTAACTGGTTTCACCGTCTCGCGACTTTTGGCGGTTCTGCGTTAAAAATGCGACCTGCAGGTTGCAGACAACGGAACGTCTGTCAAATCTGTATATATTGGTTAGACAAATATCGTGCTCCGCTAATTGGCTATGCCCGTTAAAAACAGTGTATTTTAGAATTCCCTGCATTTGTTCCAGACTAAACTGAACACCTCATAGATTGAGCCAAAGGTGCGATCGTAATTGCTTTTATAACCTCCAAAGTTTACGGTGTGTTGTGATCGCCTAGCTATTAATGAGTTCATATATCATCTAACTATTATAAAATTATAGCCGATTTTGCTCTGTCTGATGGATCCTGGTCGCATTTCTCAACGTACGCCCACCAAAATTAACCTACGAAAAGTTATGCCCGATATAAATACCAAGTGTGAATATGGGATTTTTTGGGTCAAGGGGTCACCACTTAAAAAATAAAAAATATAACCCCTAGCAACGGATATTTTTTACTTTTGTTGACATTTACTAAAAATCCTTTAGGAAATTGTTTGTACTTTTCCTTCCTCCATGGTCCATCGCAACCCGCCTAGAAATCACAAATCATTATCAAGACGCATTAGGATAGCAAATAGAAAACGCTACGACGAAAGAACCTGCAACAAAGTCTAGCATCACAATTAGCAAGCAATTGATTTCTGCGACCTGTCTTACTCAAGGCCGTATTTAGGATTGGATTTCAGGGGGGGGGGCTCGAAAAATTGAACACGTAGATTCCGCCGGGGGCTAAAACCCTATTGGCCCATGCCTAAAGACGGCCTTGGTCTTACTAACACCACACATTTTAGGGTTAGGTAATCGCTTTGAGTAAACCAAATATTTGTACTAATTCGTTCCATGCGTAGAGCCAACCTGGCTAAGCGGCGGAGCCGCGTGCGCAAGTATAAGACACGAGCCGAAGGCGAGGTCGTTACTTGCATATCTATGAAATTGTTCCAACATCTATTTAACTTCCCATTTTAACAATTTACTAAGGAATAGATAGATCCCACATCCCCATAGATCCCGCATATCGTATAATGTAGTATTAACATTTAACACAGTCCATCCATGCCTAGGATTTTATAGTCAATTGATTGTGTAAGGAAGACGGAATGACTCACGATCTTTTCACAGTAAATGTTTTATCTCTATCACATATAGCTTCTCCGGAAGGACTTACATAAATGTGCACATTCGACTCTTGTCGATTACTTCAAATTAAGTAGTTGTCTTAAATTAGTCGTTCCCAGCCCTCCTCCTTGTTCATATGTATAAAATATTTACTGGGCCTTACTAAGTACCTCAGCTCTCCAGCATCCAAGTACAAGATGCTCCGAGAATTGCTCTATCAATTCGCAATACTTATTCCTTTGAGCACAGTAGCTGCCCTTGCTGAGGCCGAAGTTGAGTACGTGTCCGGTGCAGAGTATACTCGAATTGACGAGACAGGCCTCCGCCCCGTCTTCTACAACAGCTACCTGGTCTACCTAATTACTGAGCCCGCCCCTGACTTTAGTTTCCAGGCTTTTGACCTACCGAATGTCTGTCTCAAAAGTGCCAATGCCGTTTGCGAGTACAGCAGTAGCCCTGGGAACACTGTCATGAAGGCCATGTTTGATAAGGAAATAAATGAGACCTTTAGTTCGGAACTTGGAGCCTGGACCGCCTACGAGTCCATTCTGAACCAGGACCAGGACTCAGGCACGTTCGACTGCGACGAGATCCGCCTTAACCTTAACAAGGTCAAAAGTTTGAATGAATACACGGCCAAACTGCGGGGCTGCCAGCTCCCCGAGTACAAGGTCAGGATCCAAGAGTCCCAGTACACGGTCCCGGACAAAAGCGCCTACAACGTAATGGGTACGCGGATTGGGGACAACTTGTACGGCTTCACACCCAATCCCTCGGATTGGGCATTTAGGATCCTTGGCCATGCTCAGGCCTTTCCCTACCTCTTAGCTCAGAAACATTTGGAGAGCCAGCGCTGGACCGGGGCTCTTGCGGATTGCAAGTCAAACCGAATTTCGCCCAGGATCCTGCCTCCGTCCCAGCTTAAGAGTCACCTTACAAGAACAGAATCAGGCCTTCGTGAGATGGTCATTCGGCTCTCAGTTCCAGTATCGGACTTGGGTGCCTACTACAGGCTCCCCCTCGCGGACTGCTCATTCACACAAAATAACTCCCTGGTGACCCGAGTTCACATCCCGATCCAGGAGCTGGGCGTCCAGTACGAATGGGTTACTTTCAAGCCCGTGCCATTCGTAAGGAGGGCGGGTCCGGGACAGGAAATTTGTTTCTTGGCTGGCCTTCGGGACAGAACATTTGTTATTGACGGGGACTCCGTAATGGAGTCCAGATGTGAGCCTAGGAGCCTTTGCCGGATCCCAGTGAGCCACATGTACCGCCCTCTGGTTACGGACCCTTGCATGTCAGCCCTACTTAAAAACGGGACTGAGCGGGAGGTGGAGGAGGACTGTCCTCTCAAATGTGTGCCGGCCGAGAGGGAGTTACCGATTTTTCATCCCATGTCATCCGACACGGTCCTTATGATAGGTACTAGCCAAACAAGCCCGCGCT
This sequence comes from Hypogastrura burkilli, assembly GCA_034696285.1. Lineage (NCBI taxonomy): Eukaryota > Metazoa > Arthropoda > Collembola > Poduromorpha > Hypogastruridae > Hypogastrura > Hypogastrura burkilli. The sequence continues at coordinate 6,484 of JAQFZY010002493.1, forward strand.
AACGCGGAACGACTAACTACGTCTTCTAATTATTTCTAGGGTACATTTGCCACAGTCATAAATCACCCCATGTCGTCCGACACGGTCCTTATGATAGGTACTAGCCAAACAAGCCCGCGCTAACGCGGAACGACTAACTACGTCTTCTAATTATTTATAGCGTACATGTGCCACAGTCATAAATCACCCCATGTCGTCCGACACGGTCCATATGATAGGTACCAGCCAAACAAGCCCGCGTTAACGCGGAACGACTTACTACGTCTTCTAATTATTTATAGCGAACATGTGCCACAGTCATAAATCACCCCATGTCGTCCGACACGGTCCATATGATAGGTACTAGCCAAACGTGCCCGCGCTAACGCGGAACGACTAACTACGTCTTCTAATTATTTCTAGGGTACATGTGCCACAGTCATAAATCACCCCATGTCGTCCGACACGGTCCTTATGATAGGTACAAGCCAAACAAGCCCGCGCTAACGCGGAACGACTAACTGCGTCTTATAATTATTTCTAGGTTACATGTGCCACAGGCATAAATCACCCCATGTCATCCGACACGGTCCTTATGATAGGTATAAGGAAAGGGGGTTTGATAAGGAACAATATTTATTTCTCCATCAAAAATATTACACATTCAGGAAACTGCTTCATATAAAAATGTTACTCTTACAGGAAAACATATTACTCGTTCAGGAAAAAAATCTTACTCTTTCAGGAATATATTTAACTGTATTTTACTTAATGTGTTTAAAACCTTCTCCTGGTTTCTTTTTTTCGACTTCCTTGTTAACTTTATATAGTTAAGTTAGGATAGGTTACAACGTACCCAAAGTAAGAATTGCATGCAACCTAACCGAACGAATGTTGTTTAATCCAACCTGAAATGTACTTTGAAAGTTAGGTTGGATTAAAGAACAATTATATAATAAAATAAATAATTGTTATATATTCTCAGGCATGTTTATTATTCTTCCTAAGATCGTTCATCAATTTTTTTTTTTTTTTCTTTTTTTTAATAAAACGGTATTGTTTTTTCAGAAAAATCTAACATTTCTTCCTGAGCTAAAAAATAGGCAAAAAACAATTGATAAGAAAATACTCTTTGTTTATATATATACATTACCAGTCTTTTTTACATTTTTTTTAGGATTCAGCACAGCGGTTGCAAAATCTCATTTTGAACAAATAAACTTGGGCATTTCTAAATGACCTTTTTCAATAAAAAAAAAAAAAAAACATTACATCAACTAAGAAACTTTTCATGAAGCATGGAACTATTGATTGAAGTCAAGACTTTTTTTTTGAACTTTTAGGTTAATAAAGCATGCACCTGTTTTTCCGCATATTTGCAGAATGATATGTAAATCATATCTGTATAAGTCTTAAAGATTAAGTATATGCCCTATTAAACTAAAGTTGTAAATTGAGCATCAAAATATTGTATCTTAAATTATAGGAGGGGACCCTGGGACTGTGACTCAATTCTTCATGCAGTGCAACACAGCCAAGTCCACGGCCGCCATTGTTCACGAAGTAATCAATACTCCGCCTGAATTGGGCTCCCTCAAGATAAGGCTCCCATGCAACTGCCAGCTTGTGCTCCGTGGAAAGGAAATATTCAGGGCTACGGATCCCTGCAATTCCGAAATGAAAGTGACGGTCAGGACGACCCTTCGGCCATTCAGCTGGAAGGATCCAGTAAAAGGATCTGAGTCTGACCCAAAGGGAACCGAAGAGCAAGGGTCACCTGAACAACAATGGACCCTCATTGTTATTATGTTACTTTTCATTGGGCCTATGTCATTGGCGCTTGCATGGATGATGTACCAACAAATTAAAATCAAAGCCCAAGTTCAAACTCTACTGAACAAGACATCCAGTGAAGGGCATGCCAGACTTAACTGCGGAAATGCTGAGGAGAACACAAACGACGAGGGCAATGTCCTATTTGAATTCTGAATGCTTGTATACAATTTTTAAGTCGTACTTGTTGTACATTTGCCTTAAGAATAGTCACTACTCTACTGATACTGAGTTCTGATGGGGTTATATTGTACGAGTAGTGGTCCACCTTTTTGTAAAGTGGAAGTGTACTGTGTTGAAGTGCTTACATTTGTATTAAAGCGAAATTTTAGATCATACTTCATCATTGTGGTAATTAATGTAAAATATGAATTTACTGTTTAGTGCTGGATACAACCCTGTACATATTAATATCCTCTTGATTTATGTTTTTTTAAATACGTTTGTCTTCCATATTATATCTAACCATATCACCATTTGTTTAGTAGAAAGTTGTCATTCAAATTGGGTGGTCCACATTCTTTGGATTTTTAAAATTGTGGATCTTCTGGGAATAAATTTGCTGTCGTTAAAAGTATAATTGTTATAATTTCAATGGGCTGCGCGCCAGTTAATTCAAATTCAAACCCATACTCGGGATGATACCCATACTTTTTCGTTGATTTGTCGTAGATTTTGACCTTGGTTTGCACAATGGAACCATACAATTATTTCCAATTATATTCCCTATAGATATACTTTAAAGTAGTAGCAGAACAATAAGTCCACAATATTCGATTGGGGTCTGGTGCCAAGGTTGGTTTCTGAATTGAATAGAATATCGAGTAATTATATGCATATTGAATGCCTATTAAATTTCCCAATTGGAATCAATGGGAATGTATAAATGGGATATAATATATAGTATCTTATAGGTTCGTCTCACGGGTGCTGGTTTTTCAAAAATCTATTCCATATATAGAATGTTTCAAAAGTCAGCCTGCATGCTCGCAGTACTTGCTCTTTCCTTTTGCCCAGCTCTGTTAGAAGTACGCCCTGAACTTAAATTCGTGTCTCCTGTTCAGCCTATCCGTTCTGCAAAATCCGAAGTCCCAGTCTTCTACAACAGCCACATCGTGCTCCTCCTAATTGAAAACTTCCCGGACTTCAGTTCCGAGGCCCTAAACATCCCAAATGCCTGTACCCGGAAAGACAGCCCCTACTGCGACTACGGCAGGACCAGCAAAACGATTACAAAGTACTGGTTTGATAAGCTAGTGACCGAGACTTTTGGTCCGGGGTTCCAATCCTGGACAGAATTATATGATACAGACTTACGAGATTATTCGAAGAGTGATTGTGATCAGATCCTGCATAATTTGAGCCACCTTGTCAACCTTACGAAGTACATTGAAGACCTCCGCCGTTGTTCCCTCTCAGAGGACAAGGTCACGGTTCAAGGGTCAAACCACCAAGGGCCTGATAAACGCCTTTACAACGAAATAGCCAAGGGCTTTGGATTTTTATTCAGTCAGTTCTTTAGTGGGAACCAGCTCTGGACCATGCGAACGCTTGGCCACGCCCAGGCCCTTCCGTACCTCTTAATGCATCAGCACCTGGAGAGCCAGCGCTGGAAGGATGCTCTGGCCCGCTGCATGGCTAATCGGATACCGGCAGAATTTCTGACTCCAACTGAACTGCAGAAGTACCTCAGGAACATGAATTCAAAAATAGCTAAGCATGGATTTAAGTTGGCGATCCCTGCGGACGATCTGACATCATACTACAAGCTGCCTTTAGCTGATTGTACTTTTACAGAAAATGGGTCACTGGTGACCCGAGTTCAAATCCCGATTCGAGAACTCAGTACTCAATATGAATTCGTCGCATTGGAGCCGATTCCGTTCTTGAGGTCGGAGAATGGAAAACAAGAACTTTGCTCCGTGAGTGAGGTTTGGGACAGAAAATTCGTTACTAACAGAGATTATTTCATGGAGTCCAAGTGTAGGTCAAGGGAACTCTGTAGAGTCCCAAAGGGTCACATGTTCTGGCCGCATGTTACGGATCCCTGCCTCGCAGCTATATTTACGAACAACACTGAAGAAAATCCCTGTATTTTGAAGTGTGGAGCTGCTCCAAAAGATTTGCCAATTTTTTATGCTATGTCGTCCGACACTGTATTAATGGTTGGAGGGCGTCCTGGGCCTAAGTTCTTCATGCAGTGTAATTCAACAGTACGAGAATTATTATTAAACCCGATTGAGACTGGCTCCCTCAGTATACGACTTCCCTGTAACTGTCAGCTCCTGCTGGATGGGAACCAGATTTTCCGGGCTTCGGATCCTTGCGATTCGGCGGCTAAAGGAGCTATAACTACAATTATTCGACCATTCAGTTGGAAGGAGGCAAGAAGTGCAACTTCTAAGGTTTTAGGGACTTTGGAAGAAGGAAATCATAACGATCCTCGCTTTGAGTCCATGCTGATCTTGCTCGTCATTATGATCGTACTAATTAATGGAATGTTAATGGTCCTGGTCTGGGTTGTGTATAAAATATTCAAAATTCAGAAACAATGTGGAGAAGTACCGAATAGGAACCTTGGATTTGGTCAGGAAGGGTTTAGACTCAGACGTCTCGGCGGAACGGAAAACACTGAATTGGATCCCATTTGGTTTGAGGAAGATTGATTTATCTACATAACATATTCATGGATTTTGTTAATCATTATCATAACCGGCTTAATAAACTTGATTGGATGGTACTTTTGGAATAAAAGTTTCATATACGTTTTATGAGGAATGACAACGCCCTAATATCAGCTACAGCTATTTGAATTCCATGAGCTCAATCTTTGCTATTGTTTGTACCGAAATCTAGCTTAGGTTAATGGGCCTGCTTTACATTTTTTTAGCCTTTTATTTTACGAAGACTATTATCATGTGTACATTGATATAAGTACTGTATCTCGCTTTCGGTCATGATTCGTTTCCTGCGGCCTTGCCGTGCCATAACCGGAAAGGACGGATATAAAAGTGTCAACAAATTCATCAGGATTTCTCAAAAATGTAAACAAAGGGAAAAAATATTCGTTGTTAGGGGTCATGTTTTTGGTCCATAAGTCATGAACCCTTGACCCTAAAAATTTGAATAACTAACTTAGTCAAGGGATTGGTCATAAATTTTCGTGTGAGTTTTTTGGTGAGCGTAGGTTGAGACATACGTCTGGAATCCTGCTTTCAGCCTATAGAGTCTGTTATTGGCGGAGCGTAAGCGGAGCCATTATACAGGGTAGGGCAACTAAAACTTGAATCTCGCGGGCAAAAAAATTAAAGGGACACGGAAAATCAGGGCCGAAAAC
>JAQFZY010002494.1:0-11627 GCA_034696285.1 Hypogastrura burkilli
GCGAACTGTGATGCTAGACGCTAGAGTAATCGATTTATTTGTTAAAGAAAACATTTGTACTAATTAGTTCCAAACGTGGAGCCAAGCCCGCTAAGCGGCGTAGCCGCGTGCGCAAGTATAAGACACGAGCCGAAGGCGAGGTCGTTACTTGTTTATTTTATATCATTTAGCCCATTACGCCATTACATATTACTTTGTTTTGAACTCTAATGAAATATACGCAGATTTCCCGGTTCGGCTCTCCAAACCTTGACGTTTCTTATTTCTTGTACACGAGCGTCAAACCTGAAGTAAGGAGGCAGAACTTGGAAGGCATGGTCAAGTACTACTTCAACAAGTTGCAGGAACTCGTTGAAGACACCTTGGGAGTACCTTTCAAAGTCAATTTCAAAGTATGGTGGTGTGCGCATGTGTCCTTAATCCTAATGGAGGCATAACAACTCTCAACATTTTTCCAGGATTTCCTCGCGGATTATAAAGTAAGATCCGCGAACGGATTTTGGATCCAACTCTACATGTTGACGGGACACGAGGCAATGGGCGGTTTAGACGTGGAAACGATGGAAGGTGAAATCTGTGAGTTACTTCGGGAGAAGGTCCAAAACTTTGTGGCGGGAAATCCTGAGAAGACGCGTCTCATTGCCAGTCAATGTGTTGCCTTATTTAAAGAACATTTCCAAGAGAAATAAATCCAGTATGGAGATTGAAGAGTAGGTCTAAATATCTGCTTTAATTATTTGCAAATAATTTGAACGCCCCTTTCTCCGTACCACGTACGTTCCCGGGATCCTATACGCCGAGGTAGGGAGCCGGATCCTCATCCGTCACATGCTCTACGTCTGGAGTAGAGTGCGAAGCCGCCGCCGCCAACGATTTAGGGCTAGCCGAAGTCGTTTTTTGTAGGCTAGCCGACAGCCGCCGCAGCGGCCAAATTGTCGGCTACAGCCGAAACTTTAATGAGAATGTCATTTATTTGAGGACAAACATAAGATTTACTAAACCCACAAGTCAGTTCCAAACTAGAGAAGAAACAAAGGACGAAATAATCTTGCTTGTCCGTTATTCATAAATATGTCCGTCCGTACCCATATCTGTGGTGTGTGCGGTGTTTAGAACGTACATTCTTACCTTTACTATAAGCAATAAGCTCACAGCTCGGAGATTTATAATCAGAGCGAAGAGCATATATGAAAAATATGGCAAACTTTAGTAAGCGCGTATTAATTAATTGTCGGATATGCATGAAACAGGAATGGAAAATAAAACCCAGCGGGTTTTACCCGGGAAAAACCCATGGGTTTTATTTCTTGATTTTGGGTTTTATCGGGTTTTATTTATTTTTTTAGGTTTTGATGACGCGCTGTTAACGAAACCAATTTCTACACTCTGTAGTCACATAACATAACATTAATTCATATTGATAGCATACCGCACTAACGAAAGAATAAACCGTTGTAACGGGCATAGCCGAATAGCGAGTGTGACATGTGTGACATCAGAAATCACAGAAATTATGACGTTGACTCGCCGTCTTAAGCACCGCGCCATTGGCAAGTCATTGTGATAACTTTTTTTGAGTTAATAATATATCAAGTGGTTCATTTCTTAGTTACTAGCACTTGAAGCCGGTTAGCCTTGAACTTTTGTCCTTGAAGTGGACTCTGTTAACAATAAACTACTATTAGAAAATCCAAAAATCGATTACTGGACATTTTGAAATTTGGCGTTACATTATTTTACTTTACGTGTATTTAAAAACATATACATTTATAATTAGTAGTTTTGCGTGTTGCATGAATGAAGAGAATAGTTGTGCTTTCTTAACGTATAACAGAGCGAGAAGTGGAAAATTGTATAAAATTGACGTAGAGTTCAAATCTCTTCTCCCGCAATTTGCATGTCTCTATAAGCTTTGTAATATTAATTTTATATGTCATGTTAATAATATGACAGAAATCCGTTTCACGCAATTATACGAAACTGGGTTAAACCCCATTAAACCCACAGTAAACGGTTAGCTAGTGAGTATTGACAGCTAGGTTAATTAGACTACAAACTCACAGGGAATTCCAGAATTTTGTTTACGTGGTATGAAGGGTTAAGGGTTGATTCTATACCATGATTTTATGTTATTTTTTAATACCGTATGCAATTTTGCTATCTCTAGTTTTGTATAGGGAAGTCGACACTCTACCTTGTCTCGCCCGCGACCGTATCAATTTGGGCGGTAGTAAATAATAGGCTATATGCAGTTAGCATTGGTTTTTTAGGACAATAGTTAATTAGTTCTGGTCGGGCACGGTTTACACTAAATAATTATTTTTTTAATACACACGAAAAAATTAGGAATTTTTTGAGCTTAGTATCTATATACAAAATTTTGTTTCACATTGCCCTAAATCAAAAAAAGTCGACTTCACCATTAGCTACCGCCGGAATTAATCGTGCTTTGCAATTTCTAATAAGCAAAATTTTGGAATTAGCATCAAGTGACTTTTTACATTATTTAAGGTCGTATTTGAATATTCCATATTAACAAGCAGATTGTAAAGGTAATGCGATTATCTGCTAATAGTTTGCGATCCTTTTTTTTAAATCGAAAAATGAACTGAAGAAAATGCAATTAATTACAAATTAATTATTTTGAAATTATATTAATTAAAAATGTTTTTAAAAATACAATTAATTGAAGTATTAATTTTTTTGAAAATAAATTCAAAAAATTAGGTATTAGCCGTACAAAGCCGCCGTCGCCGGTGTTGTTTGGTGGTACTAGCCGCCGCCGAATTTTCACCGGCTACAGCCGGCTAACCAGCGCCGCCGACGATTTTTTGCCAATCGCCGCCGCCGACCGAATTTGGGTCGGCTTCGCACTCTAGTCTGGAGCATTAGGTCTGGACTTACGGACGTCAGTGGGACTCCGTCAGGGCCCTAGGGACGATGAATTTAGGTGAAGCAACTTTCAGGGCGCCAAAGGCAAAGGGCGCGGGAAGGTTGGGAAAGATGAATGTTGAACGTGACATTTGTTCTCCAAAATACATGAATTTTTCTTGCGCGTCGGTAGTGTATGGGGTATACTGAGAGCATACACCTCTTAGAGGTATGCTTTAACTCCAGTCTGATTATCCTAAATGTCCCCTCCAGCCTACTATTTTCTAAAGTTTATAAAATGTACACTGTTGCCTTGTTTACTGAGCTCTACCAATTGGGCCCCACCTCGCGAGTCGAAATGGAGACTGTCGGTCGCCAACTCCGGCAACATCTCCTTTGGAACAAGAAGGCCATAACGGAGGCTGGCTGCATACCTAGCCTGGATAACACAACACGAGCTGGGGGCAGGCTTCACGTCCACGGTCTGTAAGGATTGCTGCGGCGGTCCCTGGAGGACCTCATCGATCCCTCACACGCCCATTTCCCTATAATTCATTATGAACCGTTGGCCCCGTATCCGCGGCCCCGGATTTCTCCCTCCGTGGGGTCGGCATTGGGGTTAATCAGGCGGACCAGTACAATGTGGTTCCATATGAGCGGCATGGGATCAATTTCCTAACCTGTGACAATGGAGAGACGATATGGAAGGCGTTCTATGCCTTGGTAAAGCCCTTTGAGCTCCCTGTATGGGCCGGGATAGGGGCCTGTCTTCTGGGAAGCGCCCTTCTTGCGTTTGGTTGTATGTTTGTTATATGGAGGGACGGGGAAAGCCTTCAAGTGCAGTCTTTGTATTCAAGTGCAGGTGCAAATTGCACATACTCTGAACTTTAGTTGTGTCCTATGGCTATATGACATCCGCCACCGGCGGGAAACTTACTGTCCCAGATAGAACAGTTAATTCTCGAATTGGGACAGTCGCTAGAATTTTTAATTAGGCTCTCAATTTTTAATAAATCACGATTAAAAAATTCAAGTGCAGGTGCAAATTACCCCTACTCTGAACTTTAGCTGTGTCCCATGGCTATATGACATCCGCCACCGGCGGGAAACTTACTGTCCCAGATAGAACAGTTAATTTTTTAAATGGGAATGGGACAGTCGTTAGAATTTTTTTTCGCCATTAGATAGGTTCTAGAGCAGTTTCCAAAGTTTCCGGAAACAGAAAAGTTGTTTGTCTGACTGATTCACCCTACCTATAAACTTAAGTAAATCATAATATAGGTACAATGTATCGTAAATCGTCACCTCAAACTACGGGGTGCTGTCAAAATTGAGCCGAATCAGCCAAATCCTTCGCTGAAGAAAGCAGGAATTGCACTGTTTTTATATACAGGTTAAAAGCTGCGATTTTTTGGCGGAAATTGTCTTCACTGGGTTGGTGCCTTTTAGTGTGGCCTGTCTCTGAAATAGTTTCAATAAATTAGGGTGTTTGGTGTTCTGTAATTATTTAATTTTTGAGACGTTTACTGTTTTGACTGCCACAGGAGGGGTCACTGTCGGTCAAAACGATGGCCATTCACAGTGTCTACATAGTATCCAAGTCCGGCGGCATGATCTTCAATTATGACCATACTTTTCCAAAAGCAGAAACCGAGAAGGTGTTCAACTATCCAATGGACCTAAAACTTGAATTGAGGAACAAAAAACTGGTTGTTATTTTTGGACAGCGGGAAGGCATATGTGGTAAGTGGTAAGCAATCTAGTAGCGGTTTTTCAGGACAAATTATACTTCTTACTTTAACAAAAATACCCTTCCTAAATAATGTTTCCACTTATATTTATATAGCTGGCCAAACGCTCTTATCAATTAATTCAAAACCTGTACTTGGATCCCAGTTAGAGGATGGGACGGTGGCTCTCCAGTTTCTTGCTACAAAGGATAATTTTCCACTTAGGTAATATAATGTACTTACACATTATAATTGGTAATAAGAATTGAAATACGTACCTGTAGCATTTTGTTTACCTCTAACATAAGCTCCTCCATACAATTTATCTATTCCATATTCGTAATTTTCAATTGTATTTTTTTTTAATAATTAAGTAAATCGCATATTATATAAACAATTTAATTCGTACCCGTGCCCACCTAGCCTCCGATTCGGCCGAACCCGTATGACAACAAATGAAAAGATGTTCCTGGGCAGTATGTTCTATCCACTATATGCTATTGCAAGTCAAATTAGTCCTGAGCCACATTCCAGTGGGATACAGACGTTGGAGGCCGAGACTTTTAAGTTGCATTGCCTGCAGACCCTGACTGGTGAGTGGTGACCAGTGAAATCATGTTTAAATACTCAAAACTGACGTAATGAATGGAGTGTGGAGTTGTTGTAAAAATGTATACGCGCGGAATAGTTTGATTAACAATATATTGTTACTACCGGTTTACCCGATTTAACGATCCAGGGGGAATAGACGGAAACTAGAGAAACCGACTTAGGCTCTTCGGGTATCGTTATGCCAGTCCAAACTCGATTCGAGCGTTATTATTTCAAACAAATTTTTTGCGTCGCTGGCACCTTTTGGCCCGGCCAAATCCCAGTGCTACTGTGAAAAGAAAAAGAAAAAGCGAGTTCGGCGCGACCGGTACCATTGGACACACCACACACCCAAACCCGATTAGAGCACTTTTATCTCAGAGAAAACAAATACTTACATATGTACTCCATCAAATAGTTGATCTACTCTGACACATAACTATCTATTTAAATGCACTGCTGGAAAATGAAACCTAAAGATAAAATATTCGTATAAGAATATTTTGCTATCTGCGGGTTAGATTATGTAATAAAATTGAACAAGTTTACGCTTTTTGGAAGTATGCATTTCTTAGCCACAGTATTCACGCTCTTTGAATGGGCTGTTTTAATTTTTCCTTCTCCAGAAGAGGTATCCTTACAGACAGATTCTAAACCTAACAATATTAATGTACGCGTTGCATAATGTACCTAAATCCATAGCTGCGAGTACCTTTGATGATTGTCTGCTTCGAAAGAGGATTCAACTGGCTTCGAATAAAGGTATTTCTCCTTACCTCCTAAAAGAGGAGTGCTGCCGTGTGTAGGTCCTGAAATCATTTCAATAGCAACGGTTACAAACAAAAATTAAATTCCTACTTCATTCTGACAGGTTTTTAGTACTTAAAACTATCATAATATAATAATTCTACGCCCATCAAAGGTTACACTGAAAATGAATGCAAATGTTGAATTGAAGTTTAAGTAGTACAGTGGTTACCTCCTTGCTCTGTACTCTGTACCCGGCATAAATACCATACAATTGCCTAATAGCCATGCAATACTCGTATTTAAATTTTAAGTATCGAAGGCATTTGCTTACGAGAGACTTACAGTAGCATACTCTCGACAAGAGAGCATTAGGCAATAGTCCTTGCAGGGTGATCCATGATGACAAATTGCAGGACACGAATGCTCACAAAGTAGAGTCTTGCGACACAATTTCTTGCACTCGACAAGTGACTCATTGCGACCACAAAATATTACGGTCTACACGGAAAAATAGGATTGTTTAAGACTTAACTCCAGCTTCCAGACTCGTAAGCATAAAAAGCAATAAGTAAGTATTAAATATATATGGAAACCAAAGCAAGTTCACCTTGTGTCCACACGGCTTCGCAAATTCCTTTACAAAGCGGCACATTCCACATGGGGATTTCTTCAGGATTGCTGGGTCCTGACACAAGTGACCACATGGTAATGGTTTCTTGCACTTGATTCGACGTAACTCAGGGTCATCCCGATCCTAAGAACCAAGAATAGTGACCAAATGTAAAAATATACTAATGTGTTCTGTGTATACTGTACTCTGTAGTCCGTACTTACCGAGAATGGAACAAAGTTGTCCCCAAGCAAAGTTGCCGGTTTTGGCAATGGAAGTATCCGTTTCATCTCGGCTGCCAAGTCCTCATCAGTAATTTCCCGAGTAGGTGCTCTTTTGATAGCCTCCTCAAGGTCTCGACGGCGAGATGCCTCATAGGCCTCAGGGAAATTACGCTCCTGTTCCCAATACTCCTCAGTATTAGAATCCTGAAAACGATATGACCGCAATGGGACTTGTGTTGGACCTAGAATTGACCCTTGACCTTGCGGTGTTGATTCTGTCCGGCCAAGGCTCTGCCCTCGGTCCCGACCTAATTGGTTCATTTTTTAACTTGGACCTGGCTTGTTCTCCGTCTTGCAAATGGCACTCTTCCGCTTGAATTGCCAAATAAGATAATAATAATAAAAGCCTTGAGAGAAAGTCTTCAAAATTCCGAACTCCTCAGACATGCAGTAATGCTTCTAATATGTAAATGAAGCTTTTAAAAAAGTTCCTCCTCCGGTTGGAGTTTGCAGTATTTGTATTTTATTATTATTTGCAGTTTATTTGCAGTATTAGTATTTTATTATTATTTGCAGTTTATTTGCAGTATTATTAGTAGTTTGCAGTATATTATTAATTATTATCCACCATTCGTAATGTATTAGTATTGCAGTATTATATGTGCCGATTGCCGATAGAAACGAAGACACTTGACCAGCAAATTATACCGGAACCAATATGAGTTTTTTTTCTATTTTATCCAAATTTTTGATTGAGCCTGACAGAGCGTGCAAGCCCTTTTTTATATTTCGTTATAAATATTCAAAATATGTATATATTTTACTAAGTTTCTGTGTGTTTTTATCCACACTAATTGTTAAAAAGTACGAAAAGGAAGAAGAAGTTATTACGAAGAACAAATATTAGGCACTCACCGTAAGAAATACAAAGGCTGGCAGTAATACTCGGAAATTGTCCCCTTGACCGATCCTCCAAAATGTTGAACCACCACTGGAATACCTTATTAAAATCAAAGCGAAATCCTTAAGAAATCAGAAGTCAGAACGTGCTGGCTTTCCAATTGCAAATGACGGATTGATGGTACTAGGCAGAACCAGAGCCCACCTTTTCTTATTTTCCTCCTTCAATTGCACATTGTAAGTGGTAGGCAGTAATGGCCGCTATGCTAACCTTGCATTCATTTCTTTTTTGAATAAACTTGATAGTCAAATGACAGAATCCCCGTAACCGATAAACAAAAATGGGTTCATAAGCTGATGTGTAAGAATTTGGAAGACTTTCAATGGAATCATAAGCCCTGTTTAAACTCAAGACTCAAGGCCCATTAATTTGAATAAAGTTGGACTCTGGCTATCTCCGGCTATGGAATTTCAATCTTTTTGAGGCCGACCAGGAACATGATGATTGTGTAAATGCAGACAGAAGTATTTCAGCTAAATAATAAATAATATCAGTACTCTTAAGCTGACTACGAATTTAAAGTACGCATTCAAGATTTGGGATCATAATGTGAAATATCCTTTAGTCCTGCTTTCACGTGGAACACACTTGCTTAACTTTTAGTCCCACTCAACTTTGTTTTGCAAATATCTCGACGTGCGTTAGAGCAAGCAGAAATGGGCATAGTGGGAGTAATAATTTGCGGATTATTTGGCCATGGTCAATGTTTAAATGGAGGCCGTAAAGTACAGTAACTCTTTTATCTGAACATGGAGCTTTGACGTCTTAATTCAAAACTTTTCTTATCGGATTTGTAAAACGGAGTTAATCTGACCGCAGACCCACTGTGCGCCTATGTACCATTGATCTTACATATGGATTTTTCATTATAATCAACTAAGTACCTTAGTGATTTATAATTAGGAATATTAGTGTTCTTTTATTTAAAACACAGAATTTTTCTAAAATCTACATCCTTCTCTCCTAGGCGTCAAGTTCATCTTAATCTCCGATCCAAAACTCCCCGGAATGGACGTCGTTCTGCGTAAGATTTATGAACTGTACGCGGACTATGTTCTGAAGAATCCGTTCTATGCACTGGAGATGCCTATTAGGTGTGAATTGTTTCTGGATAATTTGAAGATTTTGTTGGAAACGGTGGAGAGGACCGGCATTAGTAATGTATAAAATTAGATGCGGAAACTTATTATACGGAAAATGTAAGTATATTTATTTCCGTGATTGTTTATTATGTTTATCTGAATTTAAGCCTAAGTTAACACTACCTGCTTTACCGCAATTTCTCTTTTCTTTTTGTAACTGAGTAAAAAATAAAAGCGTTGGAATATTTCTATATTACTTATGCCAATTTTCGTGTTTTATACCGATTCTAGACAAATCAATAATTCATAAATATCAGTAATTAAAAATGTGATACTGTAATTGACATACTTTCTTTACGCGGTTTTTCTGTTCATATAAAATCGATCTCATTTATTTCACTAAAACACAGTTTCGCATTGTTAATATCAAAAGTTGCCATTATAACAGAACTTAACGACTCGGTATAAAATTGCAACCAATATTATTGCCAATATGCAACTTGGCTAAAAGAGCTACATAGAGAGATATATCTTATTAAATATTTATCGTCAAAATTCTCGAATCTCAGAAGTTGTTTAGCTCAGCAAGATACATATTGAAAGAAAGTATTTACTTTTTTTTTCATAAAACCATGTAACGTATAAAACAAAAATAGGCTTACAAATAAAACACACTAAATCCGTAAGTCCCTCATAAAAATATATAAAAAGCGAAAAGAGAAGGGAAGTTAATCTTTCTCTTTACTTTTCGATCGAGAGCTATTCGTATGTCGTATGTACGATCACATTAATTTTAGATATGTATAAAAAGCTAATACATTGCGGCTTGCTGGTCGCCTCAGGAATCCACCAACCCACTTCTTCTCTGTAACTAACTAACATAATTCCTCAGTATTTGTGTTTACCCTTGCAGTAATATCCAGGCCGATTGCACTGCGCATTTAAGTAGGCAACAAGATAAACAAATCCGGTTATAATCCCGGCAAGTACGAGCATTCCAAATAGAACGCCAAGAGTTGCCGAAATGTTATGTTCTCGTTGCGTAAGCGGACGCCCATTTCGCTTCATCATCTGAGAACAGAGAACAGTGCAGGTTAATCTTTAAAACGGTTACAAAAATCTCCTAAAACAATGATTGATTAATATTATATTGAAACTCTAGTACTTACGTATGTAACAGCTACAGCAAGGAACAACTTTTTCTCAAGTTCTGTAACCAATCCGGTTATCTCCTCAAATTCAAGCGTACTGTCAAATGGCTCATATCCTTTCTGACAGGAAAAATGGATTTTTACCACGGGTTCATCTGATCCCACCCTTGAAATCTGTAGATATTAATAATAATTTAGCTTAAATTCACGCTTCAACAAGCGCATAGAAATACAACCTTCAAAGCGCAATATATGTATACATATATTTTTTACTTCTTACTGTAATCTCCTTCTCTTGAGATCCAGTTTTGTTAAGAATATATTCCTTAGTTTCCCGTTGGTTAGCCAGGGAAATATTTTTCGGGTTTCTTGAAAAGCTTACTGTACCCAAGCAAATATTATCTTGGGATACGCTGTAATGTGTGTCCTGGAATTTGACCAAACGTTAGTATTATTTCGCTATATTTTGAGTTTATAGCAGATGTCCATCAAAGCCGAAGTCCGACATAAACATACAAGAGATACCTAAGCGCGTCAAACATATGTACACGTATGTATATGGCTATAATATATACATTTTCGTACGACGTACTGGTGTTGATCCGCTTTTAATATGCTCTTCAGGCTCAATAGTAATAGCTGGATCACCATTAATCATCGTCATCGTGATGGACTCCTTAAAACCAACTAGCCCATCAAGAAGCGGGGCGTCTGTGCTTGTGTCCTTAGCCGTGAAACAATAGGGACCTGTGAGAATATAAAAAGAGGGTTAAAAAATTATTACAAACAATTATTAGAGACGGACAGCTTTAGCCGAATTACCGTATCTCTTTTTCGTTGGTGTCTTCTGAATTGAGATTCCATGTTTGCTGGGTTCAACTGTAATATTTGTGTATAGTACGGGCTCCGTTGGAGCTGGCATATCTGCTCTCCCGCCTGGTCCAAGTTTATATGGAAGCCCATCGGCTCCAGCGTCTACTAGTCCGTCCAATTGTATTGATTCAGTATATTTATCTGTTCGTGATTCCATTCTAAATTCTAAACTACGTTTTCACTTCAGTAGAGCCTATGAAGGTGTCTATAGAGAATCATAAAGCATAACGAAATGGTCAATTATATGTATGTAGTAGTATGCAACGTTCTAGCCTTTACTATGTAGGTCTAGGTACTACATACCTAAGAAGTGAATGAAATAAATATTTACAAGCAAATTTAAAGTACATGTACATAAGTATTACATTGACAATTGACATAATATTGACAATAACCTGAATAACAAGGCTATCCCAATAAACTGTCCCTGTATGGAGTAGTTAGGATTCCGTTCCGTTTCCGTTCATCGATATGGTACTACTAGAACCACTGCATGAAGAGTTACAATTACAAGTTTCTAAAAGTAAGCGTGACATCTCAAGAGCAAAGAGATCACAAAATAATATTTTGAGATTAAAATTGTGATCAGCTGTTGTGTGCACCTTGTTGGGGACGAAGCAGGGCAGAGTTTAGATTATTCCTTCACATATGGTTTTACTTGCAATAGTGCGAGGTACGAGAGCGTTCACAATTTATTTAGATACAGTATTGTTGGAGTATCTAACTGAGGTATCTCCGACCTCCGATCTGCGATCTACGGTCTCCGTAACTCAGTTGGATAACA
>JAQFZY010002495.1:0-11624 GCA_034696285.1 Hypogastrura burkilli
GGTGGGTCTGGGTTGAGAATTGCGATCAGGATCAATCTGACAGACCAAACCGTGGAGTAATTTTATAATAGTTAGAAGACTACGTATTGCTATCAACGAGATGAATTGTTTTGTAAAAATTCGCATAGGTAACAAGTCACTACGTTCAGGTACATTCATACCATATTGCGAATTGCGAAGCATACGAGTTTGCAAAATTTTTGCTTGACTTCGAAATAATTAAGTTTTTTGACATCTTGAGTATTAACGCATATTGCCTATTGTGGACAGTATGATTTATTCTGTCAGGAGATCCCTTAGTTTATGAACAGCATTTGTTATATCTAATTCTTCGCAAAATAAATAAGTAAACCGAGTAGAAGGCAGTCGATAGTCGAACGGTTTCGCTTTATGGATAGGTTAGGTTAGGTAAGGCTGCTGAGATTTGGGAAAATTAAATCAAATGTTATATGAATTAGTTTTTCTTTCTGTTAATTTGGGACTTATACCTGTAGCTTCGGTTGTCTTAAATGATCTCCAATGCGAAATACGTAGCTATTTATGTATCCAATCCATCTATAGAATCCTTGAAAAACTCATCGGTACTGCTTAATTTGAAGGAACCCAACGTTTTTAATTATGAGGTTCTAGATGTTGGGTTCCTGATAGGCCGGCCTGATCATGTTATGACTAATAGATGGGTTTGATAGATTAGCCTAACGTGGGAATCTTGGGTTGGATCCCTGTCCTCTGAAGGCGTATAGATGAGCTGAGTGATGTGTCGGTATCCATTTGTGCCATGGAGGGGGTACGATTAGTTCGCACCTTGACTCTGATTGATTTGTGCCGACCACAAGGTGGATCCGAGAGTAAACTACGGTGCATGCGTAAGGCTTCCCAAGAGACCACAGAGGCTAATAACACTTCCTCCCTCCAAGGATTATTAATAAGGCTACTAGGCCCAATCATCCAATTCCCAATCCGACCATCCCTTCCATATTAATAAGGACCTGCAAGCTAGGCCAGAGGCCTTTGATTAGGCCCACAGCACAGCCCACATCACCATCTACGGCCTACTCCTTAATCCAGCCATGATTCCTGTCCTTTGATTAGCATTCTATATTTTGTATGAGCCCTCTGGGCTCAGTTCCCTTTGGGCTTGGGTAATATATTTTAATTTAAGACTACCGAAGATCGAAAATTGACAGAACTTTTTCACAGTTCTTCCTAACCTCAGCTATATCCAATGCTAACCTGAGCAATCCAAACCTAAGTCAAGTTATTATTTCTGTACAAGACTAAATACCTTGGCTGAAAAATCTTCGATAAAAACTAGGACCCTCTCGTGTACTTCCTGACTGCTGACGACGCATTTTCATTTCCATACAAGAACCTTACTGGATGAAGTGATGAATGAGCGTTGACCGAATTTTTAAGACTGTTGTGTCTGGCACACTGAGTTTCAAGGAAGATTTAGCTGGAACTCGGGTTTGACTTTGACCCTAAAATTTGTTCCAACTATATAACCCCAAAAATGTCCGTCTCAAGTCCTATAATTGTTTTTAGAATGAAATCAGCAGAATTTCCCGAGCTTCCCCTCACGATATTTCAGTTTCATGGGAAAATTAGAGCTAATTATTAAATTGTGGGTAGTTTTACCCGACGAAAAGGCCGAGGTCGGATGGAAAGGAATGACTAACGGATTTTCTGAGGTTCTGAACTCAATTTGATAATTGGTGGGTCCATGAAATCGGAGCCCAGCTACTTCCAGGCCCGCATTGTCTAACGGGGGGAATTTGTGGTAATTGTTTTGGTTGAGTGAGACTAGTTGCATGTTAGGACTGTGGCTGTGGAAGATGAGCATGTCAACTCTTCCCCTGATTCCTGTGGTTGAGACCTAAAGGGTTTGGAGACGGATTGATTTCCTGTTCCAATTACAGGAGTGAGTGGTCGACTGTGGCCACGCATTTGTCTCTCTGTGATTTGCTTATTTTTTCAAGGGCTTATGCTCATATATTGTTGGTATAATAATTTCGTGCTGAGAAATATAAATTGTGCAAAACAATTAAGTTAGGCCAAGTTATATTTTTTAAGTTAACGTAAGACTAGATTAAGTTAGTTAGGGCACTGTTGTAGATAATGCTGTTTGGTTAGGTTATTGCTGTAGATTTTACTAAGCTGGGTTAGGTTTAGGGTGTGGAAATCTAAATGCGAATTTGAATGCACATTCCGTTCTAGTTTTTTCTAAAAGTAAAAGTTACATTCGCGAAAGTTTCTCCTACATGCAGAAAGCAAGCATGTTTTAATATTTTCCGGTCGCGAAGCTGCCTGTTGGCATTGATTAGTTAGTACTAATTTACCGTTCTTCTTGAATTCCTACAGTGCCTGGGGTGAGGCCTCATTTTTAGCTATCCAGACCACAGTAGTTGCAGCTCTTGTGCTCTGGTACGGTTACCGGAGTGTGCTGCTGCCGCTTAGCTTCATTGTTGGCTATGGAGCCGTCCTCTACAGCCTCATCTCTGACATTACGCCAATTGATATACTCTGGACAATGCAGGCTGCCAACGTCCCAATTATTGTCATTAGCAAGGTAAGGGCGTATTTTTAGTTTATATCACACGGATTAGCCAACAGAACCCACAGAGGTACTCTACCTCCAATTAAAGTAATGGAATGTTCATGTATTAATGGAAAAATATATGAACGGCTTAGAATAGGGACTATGGGTGTAGCATATTCTTGGTTACGGTTAATCATAAGACAATTAGTTAGGTGCTGAGTTTGGCTGAGAAAAGGTGTTGAGAAGCTCGAGGATGCCTTCCCATATTTTGACGCAGGAAAGTAATAGATGATCCTTCAGTTCTTCCCTAGCCTAATTCAGGCCTTTCAGAGCCTCCTTTAATTTTCAATTTTAGACCCTATATTTTTCCAATTACAGTTTTGCGGTGGTTGCTAGGCCCTTGTCAAGAAAATTAATCGTTCTTCCCATTTATTCCAATCTTTTACTCCACAAAAGGCACCGATTTTTTAGAGAAAATGGGAAACTGTGTGCGGCACAGGGCTTTGGTATACTCTGGGCCTTGAACTGCTGCGTCTCTGCCAGATAATTCGAGTAGATTAGTCTAAGACGGAAGTTCCGCCCGTGGTTCAGGCTACAAAGTTCATATGGAAATTTTCTCTGAATTTCAATGGGTGGGCAGCCAAGCCAAATGTCATTCCTTCAAAGTAATACACTTTCTTGGCTGCAGTGGCCTAAGGAGAGCTTAGGCGAGATGAGCCTGTCAAAACCAGAGCTTCAAGTTTGCAAAATAAAGTTCCACTAATTTTTTGTCCACCCTCTAAGGGAATGTCTTTCCCGGAAAAAGTCTTTTGTCTCAACTTTTGGCAGTGGGACTGCAAGTTAGGGACTGTCTGTACATATAATAAAATCCTAATGTTATAATAAGCCTTTAAATACTTCCCCAGCCTTTATTATACTGGTTTGATAGGAGTAATTCATAATTTTCCCCTGAATGTGGGGTCTCCCATCACAAACAGTCATAGGTCCAAAGACCACCAACTCTGCCACTTTTGTTCCAACATTTCTATTTCAAACTTCTGGGCTTAGTTCCTGGGAAGTGGGGACTCCCCTAGTTGAGTCCTAAGAATTATAAGCTTCTTAATTTTAATGTCCTGAGTCAGCTTAACGACCTCACTTTTATACTCATAATTAGCCAGGCAGGTGAGATTTAGGGACTTAGGGAGAAAGGTTCCTAATATGAGGTTTCCTCGCAGAGCAGGATTTTCGGAGAATCTTGTGCCAATTTTGTATTTTGGGAAATATATTGCGGAGCAAAGCCAAACGGAACTGCCTATTACGTCGCCTTCATGTTCATAATTGTCCTACTTTGTGCGTCATAGTCACAGGCCATACGTGCATACCTTATGTTCCTGATCGGGTTCGTCGTATATTTTAGTTTAGATGATAAAATAATTTCGACGGATTAGATTGCACCACTGGAAAGAGCGTAAAATTCCGCTATACAATCAACCAAGACAATAAGTAAAAAAGCTGGATTTCAATGCGAAATTTTTTAATTGATTGAATTCAACTTCCCCAACTGACCAATCAGTATGCAAATTTCTAAATAAAAAAAAGCTACATATATACTTCATATAATTAATAGTACGGTATACGAAGCGTCGGATCTTGGGTTAAAGTATCACGATCAGGTACCCACTACTCTCAGTACCTACTTATATGTACTTAATTTTCCCTTTATGAATATTTTGACGGATTAGTTATGTTCCGCTCCTTTAATGAGTTGGGCATGACGGTGGACTATTTTGTGTTCCCCCTTTGCAATTAACTGTTTGCCTCAATATTATTTTTTCCCAGCTCTTTTTAATGTAGGAAAAATGAACGGGACTTTCTTTAATAGTGTAGAAGGTGAGAAGCATGATGTAGGGAATCCTCGATTTATGAAAGGCTTTCCCAAAGTTGATGACAGGTGCGGTTCTTGGTTCTCGTAATGGAATATTAATAGGCTTCCCTCCTTTTGGCTAAATACTTACAATCCCGTGTGAATTTTTCCAGCTGATTCAGGCACTGACAAATTACAAAAATAAATCGACGGGTCAGTTGTCGGCCGTGACGGTCTTCATGCTCTTCCTGGGCTCCGTGGCCCGGATCTTCACGTCCATCCAAGAGACTGGGGACATGATCGTCATCACGACCTTCACTGCCTCCTCCTTTGCCAACGGGATGATTGCCTCCCAAATGATCTACTATTGGAATAGCAAGGGGGCAGGTGGTGGGAAGAAGGGAAAGGCCGGCGGGAAGGGCGGGAAGGGAGACAATAAGAAGGCCCAGAATCACAAAATCAAAACTAAATGAGGACTTCTGGCCGGACTTAGTTGCTCAAGGGTTGTGTTAGTGGTATGGTAATTATAACTGTAGGTACAAATTATGAATTGGGATCGGGGGAAAGTAGAATGTACTTATCACAAGGCACAAGGTATTAATCATGATGAATCAGACTGCTATGATAGTGACTATAAAGATTTCTGGCTCTATGTTCTCTTCTTGAATTGATATTGATAGGTTTAAGGTTAGGTACTCTTAGGTACGGCATTGTTGATAAGTAGTAGATCGTAACTTTGTTCTTGATTTATACTGGGTTATGGTTTTGATTTTTGATTGGATTAGACAGACACGCGACAAAAATGACGGGGAATACGTAAGTAAATACCAATTATTTAGATCCAATAAAAGCAGCCGGTTATGAATTATCCAATGGAATTAATTTACTACTTCATACACCAAAGTTGATACGTTCATGGTGATCCTGTCATATTTATGAACTTAGCTTGGCTAATGGTTAACCGGGTTGAATATAAAATTGTGAAAAAAACTGCTGGTTTATAACCAAACAAATAATATCAAATGAAAATACATGTCATAGAAAACATAGTAGTTCTGGCATTATACATATATTTATCAACTCTGCTCAAGAAGCCTGACTTATATTAGTTAGTGAAACAGCTAGATATTTAAATTATACCAATCCCGGTCCCGGCTAACCTGTAACCTATGCGTTGTGACTAGCAGCAAAATTGACGTTCGCCATAATTAATTAAAGCCAGTAACGTATTTTTTTAGATGCGATACCAAAGGATTCGAAAATGAAAACGTGCACTTTTGTTTAGTTTCCTGAATTTAATTTGCTGTTTTGCTTTCTTGAGTCCGTAATTAAAAGAGTAGTAGGTATAATATGTAGAGAGTGGGATATGGATGTAGAGCCTATGTCCAATATGAAGGATTAAAAGAAGGACTGGATTAATCTCACCCACACACAGGGCTGGCTGCGTAATCTGGCCTCCAAAAGTCAGGCTAAATGAAAAATGATCTTTCCCCCAATGGAAATGAATGGACTGGGAGTTGTCAATCATGCTGGCTGGCTGGTTGGCTGGGCGTGTGTGGCGTCTTAGTCCGAGTCCCAAATGGATTCCCCCGCTAAATCGCCAACTTGGATCTCGGGGAGGGAAAGTGACAGCGGGGTGACATGACTACTGACTACTGTCCAAGCCCTAGCTTCTGGCTCCTGGATTCCCTCCCTTCCGTCTCTCGGTGTCCATCCGTGACAGACAAGGCCCGGACAGATACAGAACCCACACCGAATCAACAAAGTAAATGAATTATAGAGCCAGCCTTCCTTCCAAAGTCAGTATGATTAAGTGAGCCGTTTTTTCGGTCCATGCGTACCTCATTGTCATAATCAGAAGGGCTGGACATGACAGGATGGACTCAGTATCTGTGGAGTCAATCGGATTCGCATTGGGAACTGATTTGAGGACTTATAATTCCAAGGACCCAGTCAGAATCCAACGGAATACGTTTATGTTTATTTTATATCTAATTACTACGTATATAGTATTATTAGGACGTGTTTGATCAGAACAGGTTTGATTGAAAGTTGCAAGAAAATGACCCGTTAAATAACTAAGGAGGGAAAGTTAGGCTAAGTAGGTTGGAGTTCGGGGGATGGGAGGTCCTAAATTAAGTCGCGTTTGGTTCTGAAGTTAAGTAAGGTTAGGCTCGGAAATTTTAATAAATAATTAAGTTAGCTTAGGTTAGGGAAGTTCTAAATTAGAAGGTGTGGGCTTTCACTCTACAGGCTAGTTTCGGAAGTTTTTCATTCCTGTTTCTTATCTCCCCTTTTGTGACGATTTTAAATATTGCGTTTAATTTAAGTTGAAGTTCGATTTTACACCACTCTGTAGGTTTTCAAAAACTATATAAGTTAAAGCTGTAGCTGCAGTCCCCATGTAGGTACTTTCCTCGTCTTGCAAACATTAAGTTGTAGCTGTAGCTAACGTAGTCTTCTAGATCAGTTTCCCCAGAGCCTACCCGGAATCCCAATATATTAATTACGGTTATTATGGAATAATTTACATGAGTTTCCCTTATCGGTGGACAGGATCTCGATGGCGAGGGCCCAATCCTGCATGTTCTATGTATCTTCTATCCCCGTGAACGCCAACATGTGAGCCCGCAGTAATTACATACATGGGCTTTCTCAGTTCACGAGTCACGATCATCATCCCCTCTCTCCTCTAATTCATAATGATAATGATGAAATTGATGAGCTTTTTTTAAATTATAAAACCTAATAATATGCAACCCAACGCCTATAATGGTATTACACTCCTATGCTTATGCTTAGCCTAGGGAGAGGATGAGGGATGAACGTGAAGGAAGATGCGAGGATTCCTCATGGTCAGTCCCAACCTGAGTCCCAGCAGGAAGTCTGTTCTATTTTGAGACATTTAATTTCCTCAGGACTCATTACGTGGTGGGACGACGAGATTGGAGGGCGGTCATAGGTACGACTACGATATTGTCAAACAGGACTTATGTCTATGCTCTCGAAATCGGGGAAGTCTTTATGTAACGTAGTAGCGTAATAATAAAAAATGGAAGAGGGTCCCCGGACCATAAGCTCCTCTACTGCGGTTTCCCAGGCTAGAGGATCCAATAATTTGAGCTAGAGATTTGTCATCAGGCTCATCATCCGAATGAGGACGTCCTTATGCCAAGCATTAGAGGCTCCCAATATCCGCTCCTAAATCTTCCTCAGTCAGTGAGGGAGAAGCCTAAAAGCTCATTTTGAGGGATTGGCCTCCCTAAAATTGCAATCGTAAAAAAGAGAGTGGAGACTAGGGCGCCAGGCGAATAGATGGGGATGGGGATGGGGACACATCTTTTTTTATTACGACAAGTACGAGGACAGAAGTTGGGGGATGAAGAGCTCTACATAATAGTATAAGAGCATGAGCGGGGTAGGATATGTCATTGAGCCCGCTGGAACTGATTTTGAGTCCGGAATCTGGAACTCAGTATTCATTTGACTGAATTCAAATATTGAATCTTGCAATCGTGTTAGGTTACATTTGAGTTTTCAATCTTGGTTGGGTTAGGTTACATTAGAATTTCAATCCCGTTTCGGGTAGTATTGTAGGTAGTAGGTTCAGGTTAAGGTTAGATCCGAATTTTCAGTCAAATTCATTTCCTGATATTTTGTCCTATTGTGGGAACCTTGGGGCTTAATATATCCAAAACTAACCCTAATTCAACTTTAACTATTTACTTGGATTTTATATTTTCCATGGAAATATATTTTCTCAAGCATAGAACTACCGGTTTCACTTTGGCCCAATCCTGAACACGGAGCATATCAATTACTACTCGTATAAAATAGCCTGGCCGTCCTAGGCTTATTCACTTCTCCGTCTCCGGATCCCGATGACAGGGATAAGGGACTCGAGAAGTGGATGGATGGATCTACAATATTCGTATATATACTGTATGTAGGAACAGGGAAGGAATCAGATCCTCATTTCGGTCGTTTCCAATCCGTTCTATGTATGTACAATACGGGGTCCAGCCTATTTTTTATATCCTCAAGTCCTGAGTAGGTTCAGCCGCCCGGCTCCCGTGTCCTGTGGCTCATTTTGATACGGGCTTTCCCAGATTGGAGGATAGGAAGGGATTTTCTGTCTCCAGCCTCGTGGAGGACGGATTATTAGGCCTTTCCCTCCGAATGTCAACGGCGGCGGCTTGCGGGTTTTGAGTGACTTTTTTTGGGAGGAGGCGGATGATGATACTTGGCTGGCTCTCTCCTAATCCTCTTTCCCTTCAAAAAGAAGAGGGCTTGGGAAAGGATTCGGAGGGCTCTCCATATAAATTACGTCTTTTTAATTGATTCAGTCCGCCCTTCCCTCCGCTGCCTTTCACTTTGACTTTCTCCCCTTTACTCGGCAGAGCATATAGCTGGGCTCGGATCCCAAAGAGAGACTTCAAAATAAATGTGAAAATGAAAATGAGTGTGTGAAGGATTTTGGGGACGCGGGACCTCATTCTCTGCGCCAAGATTAAAACTTCATTTATTTAGTTGGTAAGCAGCTCAGGAAAACGGCTCCCTTCCGTCAGGCATAATGCACTCTGAGTCCGGGCGGTATATGGAAATTAAATCTGGAGCTTTCTCAACAGGCTAAGTTCTTAGTTGCCGGGAGATGGATGTCTTTTCAGCAAAAATGATAGAGTGCCGGGCTTGGATATTTAAACCAATTCAATTACGGGGTTCTAGGTAGTTCTGATGAGCATAGTAATATAATGGTAACTAGATTATGGTAACTACGTAATTAAAGCTGGGTTATGTTTGGATCATAACTTGAGGCTTGAGTGCCAGCATGGCACTGACTTATTCAGTAGGCTTGTGGGCCTTATGTATATCTGTACATATATAATTAATAATAATTAGTATTATTATGATTAACAATCTTAATGGCAATAGGAACAACATTGACATACTACATGCTAACCTTGCTAATTGCACTTATGTATTTGCACATAGAGCAAATACCCAGTTGCTCATGTAACGCCTATTTTATCGCTAGATCAGATTAAGATTGGTTAGGATAGAAGAAAAAGAACTTAGTTAGATTGATCGATAACGTTCAGGCAAAGATATACGACTAAGCAGTAAAGTATTAGGCTAAAGTACTGTTAGATTGGTTTAATTTAGAGGTTAGGATAAGCTTTGGACTACAAAAAAAAACTACTATATTCGCGTAAAATTAATTTATCTTTCTATCAGTTTAACTTTTTATGCCAAATTTTATAATTTTTTGTTTATCCAAACAAAGCTTTCACCCGAGTAAGTATAGTGTGACTTCCATCGAAGCTTTTAAAAAGTACACTTGATACGTCTGATTCCATACGCTGGTTGTATAGATATTTTATAACTTGGCAAGCCCCAGGTCAGTCACAGTCACTCTAAAGCGGAAATGCAGGGACCGTGTCATTCCTCATCATCAGTCGTCCGAGTCCGTCGTCGTCCTCATTTAAGCCTAATAAGTTGGGAGTGGACTCCATAATTATATCTCTACGGACGTATGATTAAATGGATTAGAACAGAGGGAGATGCCACCAATATAGCACTTAAATTAAATTCAGTAATGATAATCTGGACTAGCTTAGTCATCAGTAGTAGTAGTACCAGCAAGACATAGCATTTACTGCCTACTATGCCGGCCTATGTACTTTGTACTTTTGTACTTCCGTCGAAATATTTTTTATAACGTCTGCAGGTACGCCTATTACGGTATTAGGATAGGCATATGCATACCTGGCCTGGTCGGTTTTTAATTCAGCGAGACGGAACGGTTGACAAGAAGCCTGGCTGGATGGGGCGTTTGTTTTGTGTGGCCATGCAGAATCCATGTATCATCCATCATATCAACCTCGGCTCTACAATCACATCTGCTGCACTCCATAAATAAACCTAATGTCTTACCCACCTACATAGGTACATATGTACGCTCAGGTGGGACTTTAGATTGATGAACTTTTGGCTTCGCATATGGGGTATAAAGGGGCATGTAGGATGTACGGGAGGAAGAGGAAGGGCAAAGTGCAGATCTCCCGGACGGATATGATCTCCACGCACGGTGATACATATTACACAACGCTTGAGTCTCGTATGTTAACAATATTCACGTTTCGAAAGGGATTCAAATAAGTACACTATTTACCCATTTTGTTGATAAAACGAAACAACGTAACCACCGTCGAACCAGCCTTCAATGTAACTGCGTTGATAAAACTACTGATTAAAGATAATTCCAATCAAAATTATGGTTGGATTTTATTAAGCTTATTGATAATTGATCAAAGTATAGATTGGATCTTTCTGATTTCTCCAATATTCCCTAGCTTTTGACAAGTGACACTTAGGTAAAGGTAAAGGATAAGATATTGATTATGCTGTACATATGCCACGTGCACAGTAGCTTCCAATGAGTTTATACTCTGTTTAATTTAAAAGCTATCTTTGCTGTAATTTTGGTTTTATAATTAGGTCTTATGGGTGGAGCATAAGTATAAGAGTAGTACCTAGCTAAGTAAACCTGGAGGAGAATATGGTAGCTGTGGGCTGTAGGCTGTAGCTGGGAGATCTGTGCGTGGTGTAGAGAGCATGATCCCCTTTGCCGTTCCTCTTCCTTCCTGGCTGGCCAAACTTTCCTCTTACTGGGGAGAAAGTTAGACAATAGGAGGGTCAAATTTATTTTATTTCGACAAATTGGATTGAAAATGAAATTGAATCCACTCCGGATTCAATGGATCCGGCCCTCTCTCTCCGCCATTCTCTACATCTTCCCTCCTCAAAGGAACAGGCTCCTATTCTCCCACACATGACTGGAAATGACAAACTGGCCTAAAAGCAACCACCCTACTTTAGCTCCACTATCTAAAGTCCGAAACTAGGACTAGAATCTTAGTCTGAGTCCACTCACGGACTAGCCTCCAAATTGGATTATTCGACTTCATATACCTACCTAAAGATACTTATATATTGACCTCAAACTAAATGAAATGACCATTCCTATAATTACAAGATAAAATTCTTATCGGAACGATTTGGACTTGGCAATCAATTTGACCGTCAATTGGGTTCAAAATTTAAAATCTGACCCAGGATATCGTCTAAGACGAAAATTCATATTTTTCATGACAATTATTTTTAAAGCCAACAAGCCCGCCCTAACGCGGAATCAGCAACTAATTTTCTACACATTTCTAGAGTACAGGTGCCATCATACCA
>JAQFZY010002496.1:0-11624 GCA_034696285.1 Hypogastrura burkilli
TAGGCGCACGGTATTGTAAATTATATTTAAATACTTCTGCTTTGACTAGCCAACAAGCCCGCCCTAACGCGGAATCAACAACTACATTTTCTAAGCATTTCTAGAGTACGTGTGCCATCATACCTCCATTCAACACTTATGGCTCATGTACTCTAGAAATGTGTAGAAAATGTAGTTGCTGATTCCGCGTTAGGGAGGGCTTGTTGGCTAGTAATGACATAGTATGCAGTGTAAAGTAAAATCCCCGCCACGCTCAATGGTGGTACATTTTGGTAGTAACTGCAAGCCGCAAATGAGGCAGAGGTTCTTCCGTTTGAATTTGAATGTATTTTCTAGCACACACACGTAAGTGTCAAGGTAAAGAGGATTGACGAAGTATTATACCTATAATATTGACTACAAACTGCAACAGTAGCCACATGTCAGTTGAGTTTGACCAACGTAAAGAGGGAAACGGGTAAAGTGTCAATAAGCGAGGTGTCCTAACAACAACGGAAAAAACCCTAAAAAATCCGTTGCCAGGGGCCATGGTTTTGGCCATTATGGTATTGACCCCTTGATCCTAAAAATCCCATGTTCGAAATGGATCTTCGTAGTGGGCATAACTATTTGTGTGATTTTTATGGAGGGCGTAGGTTGAGAAATGCGCCCGAAATCCGGCCGGCAAGCCAAACCTTGGAGTAATTATATAATAGTTAGATAACAAACCTCTTCCCAACCTATTTTGTATTTATTACAGGACAACTTCGGAACCTCGAGCGCTTTGCGCTGGCCAATCCTGCCTGTGAACTCATATTTACAGTTATCTGCTTCAAATACGTCATATTTGTACCTTTCCATCACCGCAATTGATTTTCCTCGTCGTATTTTAACTTTTAGACCAAAAGGTCTTATGGAATGGTCTTGTCTGTCCGTCTGTCACACTTGAAATTGCTCCGCACAGCTCAGATGTAATCACGAATAATAAGACACTTTTTGCTCTATGGCTGCTTCTTTGCTCTTATGTGCTCTAGTAGACCTTCATTATTATACAGTGAGGTTTTTTAAAGTTGGCCACTCCGCCGGATTTAATTTTTATCAGTCCACATAACCTCGTACTAAATCAGGTTCATACACGTTTCACGTAGCCCGACTCTTTTCCGTACTGAGTTCCTTTTCTTACTAATTAAATTAGTAAGAAAAGCGCCGCGGCCCTTTCAAAAAACCTCACTGTATATTGAAAGCCATACCACGCTTCACAAAATAATAATATTATACCGCCTTAAACTATATTTCTAGTCATATGCTGAGGCTGAGAAGCAAAAGCAGATTTAATTTTATCATTCCACACAACCTCGTGCTAAATCAGGTTCATACACGTTTCGGGTAGCTGGACTCTTTTCCTTAATGATTTGCTTACTCCCTGATTAAATTATTAAGGAAGTGTACGTGGCTATATGAAACGTGTATGAACCTGATTCTGCACGAGGTTATGTGGACTGATAAAATTAAATCCCGCGGACCGTCACACTTTAAGAAACCTCACTGTATAATCTCGAACTACGTGAAGCACATTATCATATGCCATTTGCAAGTAGCTAACGGATGACGCGAACCAAGAAAGTTTGAAAGACTGGAGTCTGAGAAAGTTGTTTCCCCTTATCTAAACAACTTTAATTTATGGCATGGAAACACGTTATTTCTGAATTCAACCGGCGTGACACGTACGTTCATGGCTTCTGTGTTAAGCAAGTATCGTCATGTCGTTCTATTCTGCAGAATTATTAACTGTATGTAGAAATGACTAAAGTGCACTTCAATAGGGACTGCGCTCAGCTGAGTTGGGAGCCGCGTAGCGGCCCTTCCTCTCAACAGATAGGTTGAGAAAGGGAAACCAAAATCTTCCCATCTCTCATACACAACTCTCAAAGTTTAAACATTTATTTATTTAAATTAATTAATAATCCGAATCTTTATGTATGGTTACACCGAGCATCAATTATACTGAAACTCGAACAATGTGAAGCGCATTATCATATGGCATTTGCATGTAACAGACTGATGACGCGAAGCAAAAAAATCTAAAAGACTGGAATCCGAGAAATTTGTTTTTCCGTATCTAAACAACTTAAGTT
Source organism: Hypogastrura burkilli (assembly GCA_034696285.1). Classification (NCBI taxonomy): domain Eukaryota; kingdom Metazoa; phylum Arthropoda; class Collembola; order Poduromorpha; family Hypogastruridae; genus Hypogastrura; species Hypogastrura burkilli. Next base: position 2,115 of record JAQFZY010002496.1, read on the forward strand.
TATGGCATGGAAACAGTTCACTGTTATTCAAATTTTTTCTCAATTTCATTTTCCGAAACTGCTGAAAGCAGGATTTTTTTAACGAATGACCAGAATTCTTTCAGCGACTGAGAACATTGTCAATTTTTTAAATTAAAAAAAAATGTTTAATTTAACTTAATTCAAGTTTTTAAACAGGCGAGCATATCATTGACTCACCCTGTATACACACAAATAATGCGCTCAGTATGTACAGAAACATTGGGGTTAATATTAACGTGTCCACTGATAATGTGCTTTTGACCTGCTAATTCTGGCAAGGTAATGATGGAATCAGAGTGACGCGCTTAACTTTCAGCTGGTTTTTGATAATCCGAGCAAATTCCGGAACCTTCGCACCCTGACTGTGGCTTACAGAGTCTTTGCACAAGACCTGATATGTATTATCAAGTTTCCAAATGATTAGGAGCCAACAGTGTTCATACGTGTCCATATTTGTAGAGAGAGGCTGGCCTAAAAACATCATTAAGGGGATAGAATTGGCATTCAAAAGTGTTCTTATACACTTGACGCAAGCCAAAGGTGTTGTTGCTGAGCCAGGTGGCCAAACTTTGTCTTGCTCCAATGTTCTCGAGTTCTTAAAGATGACAAGTGCATAAAGACAGCCGCAAATTTAGATTTTAAATAGTAGTCCTGGATAGTAATGGATGGATGCTCTTCACATTTCAATATAGTTTGTTTCCATGCTACTACTTCATCCTCCAGAGTATGGTCGGGGTCCAGTTAAAGATCATTGATGAACTTTCTCATAACTCGTACGTCCATTGGGTTGACCCCTCCCTTCCGAGTTACTCTTAGGGTGGTCACTGAAGATGTGATTGTGTTGAATGCGGGAGACAATATTGCTGAGGAAAAGTATGGAAAAGCACTTCCGACATACTCATGTAAGAAGAAATTGCTGGACGAAGTCAATTTAAGGAATTTTACGCAACTTGTGTATAATGTAACGACCTCAATAGACTCCATCACTGTCATGCCGACCATCGGAATATACTAAACTCTTGAAACTATGACCGCTAACGGTCAGTAAAGGTCACATTTTACACGCATAATTCCCTGAAACTTGGTATATATGTTAAAGTCAATGTGAATAGCGAAAGTGATAATGGAATTGGCGAAAAACTTGGAACTATAACCGTTAGCGGTCATTAAAGGTCAAATTTTAAATTTCATGCAGAATCCTATGAAGTTTGGTACATATGCTAAAGTCAATGTGAATAGCGAAAGTGTTACTGGAATTGGGGAAAAACTTGGAACTATAACCGTTAGCGGTCATTAAAGGTCAAATTTAAAATTTCATGTATAAATTCTATGAAGCTTGGTATATATGCTAAAGTCAATGTGAATAGCAAAAGTGTTACTGGAATTGGGAAAAAACTTGGAACTATGACCGTTAACGGTCATCAAAGGTCAAATTTTAAATTTCATGCATAATCCTATGAAGCTTGGTATATATGCTAAAGTCAATGTGAATAGCGAAAGCGTTACTGGAATTGGGGAAAAACTTGGAACTATAACCGTTAGCGGTCATTAAAGGTCAAATTTAAAATTTCATGTATAAATTCTATGAAGCTTGGTATATATGCTAAAGTCAATGTGAATAGCAAAAGTGTTACTGGAATTGGGGAAAAACTTGGAACTATGACCGTTAATGGTCATCAAAGGTCAAATTTAAAATTTCATGCATAATTCTATGAAGCTTGGTATATATGTTAAAGTCAACGTGAATAGCGAAAGTGATACTGGAATTGGCGAATCACTTACTAACGCTCGACTATGACCGCAAGCGGTCATCTGAGGTATAATTTTCGGACAAAACAATACGCGCGTAAAGTGTAGTATAGGACGCTGTACGAATATGTTGTTTATGGATCCGTGCACTGGGAAATATGCGTTTACACCAGAATATTTATACTTCGATTAAGCATTCAATTTCTTAGCCATCCACAAATTAAGTGTCTCTCCTTCGGCAACCTTCGGATCGGGCCAATCCAGAGTCTTCATGTCAACATTGATCGACTTCACTGAGTTATATTCAGTAATACGTCCCTGATAGGTAGCTACAACAGACCCCTTTTGCATCCATACTACAATAGCTGCGTCCTTCCACAACACCAATTCAATCTAGACAATGAACATTATTTTATAGTCAGCTTCAATGGGTCTTCAATATGGGTCAAAGGTCTTCAATATGTCCCACAATTGCAATTGTGTATATCTTGGAGAAATAAGATTTTTTTATATCTTGTGTATTGACAAAATGCAGTAACATACCCAGTTTGGTCCCAGTATCAGTGGATTTGATTTCCGCGATGGTCATCAACTTCAATTTAAGTGGAGGATAAGCTCCGTTGTCGAGCAAGAAATCAAGCTTGGTTTGGGTCGTCCAGCTGAGCTCCAGAGAATGGGAAGTGGAATTGTACGCCGGATTTTTTGGGAGCACTCGAAAGTTTCTTAGGCCAATTATTTAGTTAATGTGATTACACGTTTAGCTTTCTTTGCATAATGTACGAAGGGAACGTACAAGGTAAGCCCAAAGTTCGAGTTACCTCCAAATTCTGGTGCAACTGTTCAAAGTTTAACGCGTCTCCAAAGATTGAAAGCCGGATAACGCACGTTTCGTCTCGAATGTCAATTGAGAATACTTTTCCTGGACGCGGCCCACCAAAGTTGCGGATGTAGTATCAAGCGTCCTTCAAATGCTTGATATTGAAAAGTCAAGCTACAGTAAGTGATATTTGAATTCTATTAGTTTACTTACGTTCCCGTCTGTTGAACTTCGAAGATATCAATAGGTTCCGGAACAATAGCAGCGCTGCCATTAGGTGATGTAGAGTCCATAATAGCGGTGCCCGCGGAATCTGGACGCAACTTCCCCACAAGGTCGTAGTTCGGGTCAGTCGCTAAACAATGGGTGTTATTTTACTAATAAATGTGTTTGAACAGTCATAATAACGAATGCACCTACCCACTCTATTGGCTGAATCAACTTTATTGATATCATCAGACTTACGCTTTTCGGGCTTGTCTATTCTAGAATTGCAATATAGGAGACAATGCAATAGTGACAGCGGTAAAGTGCAGACACTTTCACGAACGAAATTATTTAAGACTTAAAATTTGACTAGCTGACTAGAATGGATTAGATGTTTGTTGATATCAGTGAATCAAATGTTTGAAGTCTAACAATGGGCGTTGTATAGTGAAATTGTTGCTAGGGCTTACTATGAATATTAAATTAAAGTTTGCATACAGGAGTGACAGAACCACACAGTGGCATGACAACGCCAAAATTTACTCTAATGATAATTGTTAAGGTTAGCTTACCGGGTTATCTTGAACTTTATTACCCTACTCGTAAAAGTGCGTAAACTTTCAGCGTTCATTTCATCAGGTAAGATTGATTGTAAAAGTAAATCAAGCGAAGGGATTTGAACGAAACTTTGTAGGCATGTAGACAATAGTCCAAACCATAACATGTAAAACTTAGGCATGGCTCTGGTGTCCTTAACTAATATCTACAGTGACAAACATGAGTAAGACACAATAAATTCAATATTAAATAATTTGTTCATTTCAGCAAATAAGATTGATTGTAAAAGTAAATCGAGCGAAGGGATTTGAACAACACTTTGTAGTCATGTAGACAATAGTCCAAACCATAATATATGTATAACTTAAGCATAGCTCTGGAGTCCTTTCGTTCGTTCGAGACATTTGTCACAGTTTTGAAACCCCGCCGCCACTTTTTCCGATGTATGAAACTATGTATTTTGCACAGGCAAAGTGATCCAAAACAAACGGAATGTCTACATGTTGTAAGGATCTTGTTGTTGTAGGGGTTCACGTAGATTGCATTGGTTGACCTTTTGAGAAACAGTGTTCTGTTTTAAGGTAGACCGAATGGCGAGAATGTACCTGTTTTCCTCCATTCACATCTTCTTCAGAAACGAGTCGAAACTGAATCGTCTACTTAGTAATTCCGACCCATCCTCTTTAATTCCGCCTGTATTACTTCGTAGTCTCGTCGGCATTGCTCAAGCACTAATTTTTCCGTGGAATTGGCTAGTGGGAAAAGGATTTCTGTAGATTTCATCGGGGGTTTTGAGTAGCCAAATCTGCATGTTGTTCCTTTATTTGTAAACTATGTACAAGTATGGGAGTGTCTATGCAATTGGTATTGTATTAGGGGCTTGAATTCTCCATCCAGCTGACGACGGCAGGTAATGAAATTGTCAATAAAATTTACAACGGAAGCATGACTGTCTAGATCCTCTGTTGCAATCGGTGCATTTTCAAGCCATATGAGTATTTGGTTGTGAAGTGAGCCATGGAGCACGTACCAGTCCATTCTGAGAGTTGATCAACTTGAAAAATGACTTGAATCTGTGTTCATAATTAGTAGCACAGGTGACGGGGTCGTTTCGAATGAGATCAGCTTTCTTTTTCCAAGGTAAGTTGACAGCATCTTCAGCTAAAATTTCGGTTTTGTGACGATGATACAAATTCTGCAAAAGCTCTGGCCACTTTGTTTCAGCTGTAGAAGCTCACGAAAAATGATGGGAGTCCAATTTGTCGGATCATGGATAATACCTTATTTTGCTAGAACTCCAAGAAAGCCGGAGAAGAGCGAAGGTTTCTAAGCATGCAGAAACCGTCGTGTTGAATAAGATTGCTCACAAACTCCTGGTTTCTCAACTGCCCAGCATTAAGGGAAGTGTGTAGTCATGTGATTATGCAAAATCAATCAAAATCCGAAGCCAATCGAGCAAAGGGTCGATTCTGCAAGTGTGTGTTTTTAACGCAACGACGCGTCTTTCATCGGGTTGCTATAAATAATCACAATATACTTACAGTGAGTGTGTATAATAATTTACGAAGAAAATCCCGACTTCGATTTTACGTCTTTAAACTTCTTTAAAATTAAGCCTAACAATTAATTAAACCTAAAAATCAAATCTAAATTTTTTTTTGTATTAACGTGCCACTAGAAGTTTTACCTTGGATACGCTTTTACACAGATACAGTTCCACATCTGGCGAAGATTAAGTATAATAGGACTGTTTTACAAAAAAAATTGATATTTGTATTTGAATGGTTTATTTATATCAAGCTAAATTTGCCTTAACTTAGCTCCTGAGAGTGGAGACAGTGAATGAGGGATACAGAGTGTCAGTCGGGTCTATTTACGGGCTCACTAATTTACATGTTTTGTGTTGAGCCTTTAGGTTTCATCATTTACATTCATATCAATTCTTACATCTACAGATACTTGATTGTGTGTGCTCTTTTAAGACCTCAATATTTTGACAGCATCCCAGTTTTTAGCTTTACACCGTTTAAACTTCTGTCTATACCTGTATTTATGCGGCCACAGTATTGCATACCCCCACACGTTAACCCCATTGTAACCGCCCTTGTCAATGGCCCTGCACCCTGTGGAGCATTCCTAGTGCGAGATGGTCCAGCTCCGTTTTCATCAGTCCTAGTCTGAGTTGGCCGGCTGCTTAAGATATTTGAATTAAAACGTCTATGACCCTGACCTCTGACTTGACCCCTACATTGGCTTCGGTAAAAGCTTCTCCCAGAACCCCTGCCTCTTGAACTGCCTCTACTTTTATGCTATTTGTTTGTACTGGAGCCCCTTGAAAATGTGTTTGAATTACCAGCTGCGTTTACTTCATATGTAAATTGAGAATTTCTTCCCTCAGTTACCTGTTCCTCGATTTTGAGTGAATGTTTATATTCTTGCTGAACTATATGAGAATTGAATGACTCCTCCTCAGCCAGGATTTTGTCTACAATACTGGTAGCATATCAGTTATATGCAGCCATCGGAGGGTCATTTGGCGTTTCTTTTCTCCAGTATGGCATAGTGAAACTCACCTTATCTTCTCTCTCCTTCCAGTCTATGCACTTTACTTTGAAAGCCTTGCTAAATTCAGCCCTAACTTTCATGTCGATAAGCGCAAAAAAATGTTTTGCATGGTTTTTTGTCGCCGGTTTCAAGTTCGGATTTCAAAAAATCGGTGATTAGTGCAAAATTTCGAATCAGAAATAGTTCACGCGTGAATTTGGATCCTTCCACTGCATAGTCTTGCGTAAATAAGACAAATTGTTTTTTCGAATTGTGCATTTTAGTCAGCGTTTTTTGAGGGACTAGTTGGAACTGGGGAATACAAAAATCTCATTTTGGATTAAAGAGCGTTACTCTTTCTCCAGTAGCACTTCCAACGTTATGCCTGAAATAATTTAACTGAAAATAGGAGAAAAAATTCTTCACGATTTCGGCAGCAATAGGTTCTGGAAGTTGGAGCTCCGCTTTAAAATCTAAATGTTCATTTAAACAGGCTTCCGAAGGGATAGCCGGGAAAAAATCGGGAAATGCTAGCAGCTTATCTACATATTCCTTAACTAGCAGATCAGTGGAATAGTCACTCATGAATTCCTTAATGCTCAACTTATCGTAAAAATTCAAACTAGCTAACTTAAATTCTGGGGTCTGCATATCTTCCTTTTGCCTTTTGCTGTTTACATCTAGTTCATAAAATTTAGTTTTTTTTTGTTTTACCGAGTTCAGTCGAGACGAAGGGAAGAAGCTGTGTCTTGGATTTCGCTTAATTGGAGTGGAGTGATTTACTATTGTTTCTTCGAAAATGTCTTGAGAAATATTGCTCGTGCGCTGCCCGCGCTCGAATAAATCGTCTAGGATTTCCTGGGATGTACGTTGCTATGGTGATGAGATGCGTGCTGTGTTTCTGGAATAACGGAGTCGAAGTCTTCAGACATCTCTGGAGTCGGAGATCCTATGGATACTTGCTACTGATTGATAGTAGAGGACATTAAGGGAAGTGTTTAGTCATGTGATTATGCAAAATCAATCAAAATCCGAAGCCAATGGAGCAAAGGGTCGATTCCGTAAGTGTGTTTATTTAACGCAACGACGCGTTTCAATCTTTCATCAGGTTGCTATAAATCATCACAATATACTTACAGTTAGTGTGTATAATAATTTACGAAAAAAATCCAGACTTATGTATGTATCTGGGGTGGGAGACCTGGGGTATTAAGTGCCTCCTGTACTAGACAGTGGCTTCTCAAGACCCGCAGGTATCCCAAGGACCAGGCTCAATCAAGAGCCTATTTCCATTCCCCAAGAGATATGCGACCTTGCCCATATGCCTCCCTCCAACCATAGTGTCAGTGAGCCGTAGTCCAGACTTACTCCGAAGAGCATCTGCGGCCTCTGACTACCTACACAGGCACCTTGTGGAGGTAACCTCCAACAAGAATCCAAGTAAGGAGATGGGATCCCCTATCTTAAGAATTCACATATCTAATCAATGTGGTTCATTAAGCTCGTCAACATATTTTCATATTGGAGTGACCCACGTGAGTATCTTACCAGAGCCAATCTGTATCCCATCCACTGGCCGCTATTGGAGCACTCAAGTCTACTACGCACGACATGCATTATGTCGGAAGAGACGAGGCTAGGTACCGGAGGCTCCTGTAGATCTCGTCACAAGACACTCGATGACAAGAAGATCGAAGACTGAAGGCAGAAGGAGAAGACAGAAAAAAGACAGAAGAAGAAGAAAACACGACCACTCTATCTCCCTTCCTGAGCTCGACTGGTGAGGAGGCGTTGAGTCCTCAGACTCGGCTACTCCTGCACGCTGGCTCGGAGAGGAGGAAGTGTAGGATAAGTAGGGGGAGTACGGAGTAGTACTCCGAAATCCGGGGGTATATGAAAAGGCTGGTCCCTCAGCCTACTCTAGGGGGTGAAAAACAGAGAAATGTAGGTGTGTGAAAAATGGTGGGTGGGAGAAAGAAGTAGAGAGGGGGTTGTGTCCGGTGTTTGTGACTCTAGGTATGGGGCTACGTTATAATGAAATCTTGGTTAAATGTTTTGGTTTTTTGTTTTGATGGATATCGGGGATATTCACAAATGGGTCGAATCAAGGGGCGGATCTTCTTTTGAGCCCGGGGATCGAATGAAGATCTGTGCTTAGGTGGGTGGCAGCCGAATCGTGGTCGTCAACCTGTAAATTAAACTGCAGAGGAAAGAAAGTTCGTATGTTAATTTAGTTGCGTTTTCCGCGGGTGTTCGGCTTTGGCTTGTGTTCGTATACGAGACGGTCGGGTTGTTTACGTTCTCGGATTGGTCTGCGGCGGGCTATAGAAATAGGAGTAGTTAGGGTGTCGCATCAAAGCGCCTCAAACTTAGGACAATAGCGGCGCATTATTTTTTCCTTATTGTTTTAATGTTGAGACAGATCCGCGCCGCTATTTTGTTTCACATTGCACCATGAGTTCTTGCCTCAAATTTAGGACAATAGCGGAGCTACATTTTTCCTTATTGTTTTAAGGTTGAGGCAGATTCGCGCCGCAATTTTTTTTCACGTTGCCCCATAAAATTAGAAAATTGTAAGATTAAAATAAAAAGCTATCGTTGAAAATAAAAAACAGAAACAAACCATCAAAATTACACACATTTTACATACATGATGCATTTTTTATTACAGAATAAAAAAATATGTATATATATATAAACACAAATTAGGTACACACAATTACAAAAGAAAATTCACAACGACTACGACATACACAGACGATTTGAATATGATAATTATATAATATTTATTGTGTAGTTTATTGTAACAAAATATATAATATAAAATTATTTACTTTTTTAATTGGCGGGAGAGTTGCCGCATGAGGGAAGTCCTCCGATCCTCGTAGTCAGAGTCGGATGACTCCGAATCCGACTCAGTAGTGGACAGATTCACGAACTCTATTACATTACAGTGGTCTCCACTGAATTGGATGCGGAGGCGGCCCGCCTGCGGTCGTTTTGGAGCTGCTGTGGAGGGGATGGGAGGAGGACGTACTGGGGTGACATTGGCTGTGGTGTCGGGGGACGGGCTGCTGGGAGTGTCGGCATTAGGGCTGAGGGGTGATGGTGGGGGCGACTCCCTCCCCACGTTGATCCTGTATTCTACAGGTAAGGTCCCACTCCTCCGCCTCCCGGCTCGTGGTCTCGTTGGGGGGGATTGAGAAACAACAACAAAAATAATTAGAAATAATAAATATCCAAATAATATACCTGTAAACCTACATACAAAACACACATTCACAATTATTTATACATTAAAAAAGAGTGGGACTTACTTTTCGAATGTTGGAGCCTCTTCTCCGGGCGCCAAGAGGCGTTGTGATGGGGTCCGAGGTCGTCTCCGGGATGGGCCGGGTTGTGGTGGAGTGGGCACCATTGTGGCAAATAGATGGGCGTAGTCCCTTCCCAGGATCCAACCCTTGTAGAAGGGCGATACGAATGCCTTACAGAGAGGCCGGGCCGGTGCCAGGTAGCGTTCATCCATCCGGGGGATGGGAGAGTAATCCTTGGCGGTGGTGGTGGGCAGGGTGGTCGAGGCACGATTTGTGCCTGCGGTGGGTTTGGTTGGCGGA
>JAQFZY010002497.1:0-11616 GCA_034696285.1 Hypogastrura burkilli
GATTTTGGTGAGCGTACGTTGAGAAATGCGACCTGTAGGTTGCGGATGGTGCAAAATCGGCTGTAATTTTATAATAGAATACTATTGTCAACTTGTTTAAAAAACATATTCAAATACTACATTATTCTATTTGTAAGGTTGGCTTTAAAGCGAAACGTTATGCTCTTTCCGATGATGTGATTTATTTTGATTTATTTTTTAAATCTACAAGATGGACTAAATACCTTATTAACCAACTTTGCAACCTCAAAACTGAGTATAGTTTATCCCTGAAAATTCTTTAATATTGGCGTTCTGGTAATCGTAATTAGTTAAAGTGTTGGCCTACTTCTGGCCATCCCTCCACATGGCTCAAAGAAGGAGGCGTGACCTTTGGAACCTGCCTGCCCTCAGTCCTCCTGAATTGGTGCTGACAGAGGTAAGCCTGGTAAAGTTGGATAATTTACGAGTGGCTCTTCAGGTAATTCATCACGCCGCCCTCCTGACTTTGTCAGTCACTAGTGGGCTTCCTGATGTTTCGTGAGCTCATATCCGAGTCTGTGGGTTCTGCGGAGAAGGCTTACCTGGTTATAAATGGCCCAGATGAGCTTGAGTAAGCCGAAGATACCGCAGACCAAGAAGTAGACAGGGAGATGGGGCTGGAGCGGACACTCCTGCAGATTCTTGACTCCTGTTTCATTAACGAGAAAAAGGAGCCCTGTTTACCCAACATCATCACCTCAATCTCTACCCTTCGCCACGAGACTAATTAATAATTTAATAAGACCAAACTCATTTACATAGAGGAGGGCTGGACTAAAATCCAGTTCACAGCATGCCTCGGCTCATTACGTTACGAGCATGTGGAGCAAGAAATAAAAGTGGGAGACATTAAGCCCCAAGATCAACGTCCAGGTTGTCTTAGGTCTGGTCCCTGTTATTCCACTACCACTTAAGACTAAAACAAAAAGCCAAAATTCAACGAAATAAAAATTAAATTCCCATACTAAACAAATTTCTCTGAACCTTTCCCCAGTCAAACTCAATAATTAAGTCCTGTTCCGGTGACATATGAAATATTATTGGTGAAAGCTTGGGATCATCTCTGGTGAGCTTGTGCTTAATAAGAAGTCGTTTCATTGCACCATGAAGCCTTTGGATTTGGACTTATGCTTTAGTAACGTCCACATTTAATGAAGGTATGGCGTGGGAACGTTTAGAATAAAAGAAAACTATATACCCTATTGTACTTAATATGATCCTATATTCTTATAAAAACCTAAATAAGTGTGAAGTTTAAGCTGCACTAAGTTCCCGTGTATTCTATATAAAAGAGATGTCGAAGAGATTGGTAAAGAATGATTTTTAGTTCTCAAACTCCAAACAAATATTTGGGTCTATTATATGAATCTTTGTTTAATCTTTAATGTTATGGAAAATATTCTACCTCAACTCTCAAGTGAAAACGCTTTCTCTAAAATTACATAAGGAAAGCTTTGTGGAAATTAGGTAAGCCTGTATAGACGCCTTGGTTTTGAGCTCCATAAAAGTCTAAACCGCTTATATTTCATAATGTGCTTTTGAACCGAAGTTGCTAATGACTAACCCAATAGAATTGAATAGAATGGAAAGAAGTTGGGCTTACCCAGGAAGGCCATTGAGAGTGGGAGGATGGAGAGCACGACGAAGAATGCTGTGGCAAATGCTGGAAGGAATAGCAGAGAAAACAGTAGTAAGGTAGTATGAATTGGAGCTTAGGCCAAGAAACTGCGTCCGTTATGGTTTTCTCCAGCCTTAAAATGCCTAAAGGGACACTTGCGAGACTCCCAGACAGCCCCTAAAGAACCCCTAATGAGCTTCGGCAACTTTCCCCACCAATCAATTGAGTTAGACTCACTCCTTCAGACTTCCCCGCTTTTGAGTACCTGGCCTTCATCATATTATTATTCCGTTGTTTGAATTCGGGGGAACGGATGGAGCGCCCTTGATTCATCTATGCAGAGCCTCTCTCTTTTATGAGGCAGGAAGGGACTGGAGGGGAAAGTCCTTGACGCTCCTTCTTCCTTATGCAAAATAGGGAGACTACGACGGAAGGAGGATACAGGGATTCCAATCTCGTCCTCCGTGACAGGGACAGGGACAGGTACACAAAGGATGGGAACGTGCATTTTGGAGACAAATCCCGGTCAATGATGGCTTAGCAGGTTCAGGGATAACTTTTCCGAATCCTACGACCGACCAAAAATGGCCAACCCAAATAGGCCAACTTTAAACACCTTTGGTATTCAAAGAGGAATATTTAAATCATCACCAAGTAATTCGAAATCTCTCACGATTTCCTTCCCCTGGGTCTTGAAACATTTCGAGTTCCAGCGTTTTAATTCCGTTAATTATTCTAAAATAAATCCCATTTTGATTATACTAAGTTTGAAAAGATTTGCGAGTAACTTGAGGTAATTGGTGAGGAAATCTGCTTAAATTGGGGAGAGATTTCGAAGTTTAAATTGGAGCCGTTTTCAAAGTACCAAGTAACCATACTTACTGCCTAAATAAAAGTATCACTTTCTGGCACTTGGCCGTGAACCCCATTTTGAGCGTCCCAGTAGTGTCCCGGGCTACCTTGTAGGTTGGGTACTTATTTCTCTTACAAGCCCTACCGCTTTCTCCATTATCCGTCTTACTCTGACAAGTTACAATGTGACGGACAGGACGGGGACGGGAGTGTGGTATGGCGAATGAATAAGAAATAAACTTTGGGTCGACTCAAAGAGCCTTTGGGGAGATGTGCGGAATTTAGTAGCAGCGTTTTCATACTTACCTGATTTGCAGAGAATATCAAAGAATTTCTTAGAAAAGTCACACCCGGACTCTGACTCCTCATTAGCCTCCCGAAATTGGCTGAGGAGTGACCCATAGTCACTGTGGGACTCGTATGCAAATTTTGAATAGCGGTACAACTGTCGGCGATCGTCTCCAGAAATCTGTGGAGACAACAATACTGAAATCGAATTCCGCTCAATTTATAATATTGCCGTATAATGCGTTCTGACATGAAGTTTCTGAAGGACCTCTGGCCATTTAAAAAAAAAACAATTTGCGATTAAACCAAGAGTGCTAGATTTCAGTATTTAATAAGCAAAGGGATACAACAATGTCGTACCTGTAAAAATATAAGATTTTACCGGAAAAAGCATAGTCTAAGTCGTTTATAGAATTCGTTTGTCGCTTGGTTGTATTATATTAAGCTACAGTATATAGGGGCAAGTTACTGTTGCTATATTAGGGTAGTTATATATGCTTATGCTTATATCAATTACTTATTATTACAGAATAGCTTAGGTTTGGGATACCTACAAGAAACCAATTAATTTAGGAGAATATAAACGTCTCTATGTAGTATTAAAATAGGAGCTGATTACAAATTAACGCATCACGGAGTTCGACCCCTTTACGAATACGTCCATAATTTGCTTTCCCGTCCTCTCCCTTCCCTTCCCTTGCCTCGAGTGTGGAAGGTAAGCAAGGCTTAAGTACTATTGCATTAAATTCCGCCGACACAGTTTCCAAATATAGTGTTAGATGAAGAACATGTTAACAATAGCTCTCTCTGTAATTAGAGAAATTGGGCTAGGAGCCGAATGCCCTTTCCTTAGTATGATCATTGGCCGTAGCAGATGGAGGGATTGGAAGGGAGCCTTACGTAAAAGGACATAATAGTACTGGGAATAGTCCTAGACGCCCCGGCCTACTTCCCTTAACAGTCATTCTGCCGCGCCGGGGTGACAGGCGTCCGCATCTGGCCTCCATCGGCCAGACTATAAAAAGCCAATTTATAATTTGTCCACGGCGGCGGCAGGCAGAACTACTACGTCTAAAGCCCTTTTCGTGACGCTCAGGTAGGCCCCTTGGCCGCTATGATATACATATATCCGCAGTAAATAAGGCTCAAAGGTAGGCCACCGATATCAGGACATCTCCTATTACACATCTAAATTATTAAGTAGTATGAACAGGGGAGCCTACTTCCAAGACTTCCTAATATTTACTTAGAGAAGTCCTGCCTCTTATTTGCCAACCTAGAGATTTAGCTGGGATTCTTTTGAGTTCGTACCCAGGCCCAGGGCGGGGTAGATAAAAGAAAATCAGAATAAAGTATGTACTATATGAGCCTATTTATGCGAAAGCTGGAGCTCCTCCATGATGCCTATTGTATTTGGATTCATTTGGGGGGCGTGGAAGACTTTCGGGTTCGGGAGGGGCTCGAATGTGTGAATTCGGTACACGGTCGCCCGAGGCAACGACAATTGTGCCATATATAGATTACTGAAGCCCTTTTCTGCCTAGTACTGAGTAAGAAGAAAATTGCAGGGCAGGCGAATAAAGTTGCCAACTTTTGCGGCAGGTGTTTTGGGACATTTTTCTTCTGCCTGTGCCAGAGCCCATCCGTTCTTCTTACCTGAGAAGTGCAACTGCTTGTCCTCCGGGAGCCAGCCTCTCCGCCGTCACGAACATTAGGAGACAACTTGTTTGGCACGACGTTGGGGCTCAGGCGGACAGAGCCCTCAGACCCATGCGAGTAATTTGGGTAGTAATCTGAAAGAAGGAGGGAAATGGTTACAGGACTTTATCAGACCAAAGTAATTCAGAGATCGCACTCAAAGTATTGTCTTTTCACTTTCCGTGAGAAAGTTCACAAACTCTTGATTCTTGTAGATTTTCTGACGCTGAGCAATGTTTAGATCCCCACCAAAGCAATAGATTGACTCCTTGACCCTCAAAATGGTCGCTAACGACAAGAGTCATACGACCTATGACTTTGGGGTCCATTTAGACGCTGTTCAGGTTCAAAAGATCTACAAGGAGCAAGGGTTTGAGCAATTTGTTTTAACAAAAGTGAAAACGTAATACTTTCAGTGCAATCTTCGCTTGTGTTTTGCAAGCCGGAAAAAATGGGGTTGGAAAAAAAAAAGATGTATTTAATTCGGCCTTATGAATTCTTTTTCATAGCCCGTACCTGACAACCTAACTAATTCAAATCTATCACTAACAATAAAATTTTATCCTAATATGGACTTAAATATAGCGACTTTATATTATTGCCTGTTCAAAAAGTATATAATTTAGCATAATACGCGTTTAAGGTATATTTGTTAATAATTAGGCAGTATTAGGCTAAGCCATTTTTGTTAGATTGGATCAAGTTAGGTTGGGTTCGGGCTACAAAAAACTACTATTTACCTATCGCATTTTTTTCCCGTCATTTATTGGTACTTTATATGGTATATGCCAAAATATATTTTTTAAGCAGGATTAAACACAATCCGAATATAACCAACCATAAACCTAATTCACGGGAATTACATAGCTAATATTAGTTATTTGTATTTGATTTTAAGTTTGATGAGTCTTATGCCTGAAAGTATGCCAGCCTTAGCCGTTGGCATTGAAAGTTTGAATTCAGGTCGTAAACTTTGTTACTAGATTTCGCAATTAAAATAATCATGTATGTATTCTCTGTTCTTCCCCAAGGTCCAGCAGGATAGAGAATGCTTTGCGTCTCTTTTACGGAGGCATTGAATTAATTGAACATGCCATATGTAGTATGACCTTCAATTTGCGAATCATGACTGTGTCCTAGTACCAGAGCTCTTGGCTTCTGGCGAACCTATCTGTAATGGATTATTGGGGGAGGATCTGGCAAAAGAAGCTTTGGCGAATTCAGAAAAATTACAATTATGTTCACCAGAAGCCCCGTTAACGATGATACTTAAAATAATAGTAGTTTATTTGTATTTCATACTTTTTTTCCCACTCCAGACTGTATTGTAATTTTGCAGACCTTCCGTAGTATTCCGCTTATGTGAAATTTGGCCAAATCTTCCTCTCAGAGAAGATGACAAAAACCTGGCATTTACCAGATTTGATGATTTCCCTTCCTCTCGTACCCTATAATGGTACAACTGAGACACAGGACCCCATTGAGCCACTTTCCAGATGCTATACGAATGCATGAGCTTTCAATTTATCCAGAATGCCGAATAAGCAGGCAGTAATAGATATGGAGAACTAGACTGCATATGAATCTGTAGAGCTCTGGCTTATGGGATGAGTGAAATCAGGTAAAGGTAAAGCATAGGGCGGGATAGAGCGGAAAGTGTGGAGTCGACGGAGAACTTTCCCTTCTTTTAGTCTAATTACTCCCTTTTCCGAGGTTAGGATAATAGTCCTTCCCTCAGCCTACCTTAAGTGGAGTTCCGTGTCAATTACTTAAAGTCAGGAATCGATAGTCTCCATCCGTCTCCCTTCATCCATTTTATGTTATGAGGTTCCCGGGCTTCCAAGGCCCATTCCTACTTTATTTTTACTGCATCCTCATCCTCCACAATGGTCGGAGAAGGGCACGTCACATAAAGAGCCGACCTCCAATGGCCCTTAGGACAACAATTTAGGAGGCCGAAACTGACAAACAATTCAAGTCATTGGAGCCCCACAGTAGGATCCTCAAGGGAGACCCAGTCGTAATGGTTCCACGGAAACCGCCTCGCCTGACCTTGACTATAGTATTGGAGAACTCAATAAGGGCCTCCTCGGAGTCCGAAGGTGGTGGCGGATTCAATCATGCGTTTTGAGAAGGATCGGAATTAGGGCCTCGGGTCCGAAGGAGCACCAGGCTATCTCCTCTGTTCAAAGAATAGGGAGCAGTACTTGAGAATTCCGATTCTAGGAACCAGGAAGTCCTTGAATGACTGATGACGGCGGAAAAGTCAAGAAACAGGGTTTATTATGTAGTACATGGAGAGCAGAATGGATAATACGAGAGCTTTCCTCGCTAAACTTTCCCCTCTTTTATGTATTTGTCCTCACTAAGGATTCAGTTTGACGTCGGTCCCAACATCATCAGTCTCTTCAAATAGGCTCAGATTCGAAAATTGAAGGTAAACCATAAATGGAACTTGAAACTCCTACGCACAATCTGAACGGCCTACTGTTTTGACGCGTAAATATTTACGTCAGGCTCAAAATGCTGTTTATGGTAAAGCCACATTTTTCAGGATGCTCACAAAGCTAAGACTAGGATGGGTGTAGGGCCATAAATTTTGACCGGATTTTGAAAATCCGGATTTCGGATTTCGTCGGATTTGAAATCTCAAATCCGGATTTAAATCCGGATTTCATGGTATTCTATGACAGCACACAATAACGTAGAAACAGCTTCAACAGGGACTCGTATTTTATTTTAGTGTAAAAATTAATTTATTCTGTGCACATTGCCTTGTTATTTCACGTCATTTGCGTATCGTTGAGTTGAAATTAAAAGTGAGTACGCAAAAACGAAAGCTCACTGATCTTGAGCGTGTAACGTGTTATCACTAATGCTGGATCGAACCTTGTTGCAGAAATAACCGGCATAAGAAAATGCCCTGTCGACTCGACGCTAGTACGAATTATGACCAGTAGGTATTTGCACGCCAAACCCAGGTGCACATCGAGCACCGAGTGAACCTCCAGCTTCAAAAAAGTTTCCATTTCCTTTTTAATCGCTGGGAGTTAACTTTTATCTTCACCTTGAGTTTTTGCTTTATAAACTTCCTCTCCAGTCTCATCCAGAGCTCAATTTAACGTATCTTGAAACCCGGACGTAGCCTTTCTTCTTCATTTTTGAATTTTTTACATTGGGTTTTTCGTCTGTAATCTCCGCCACATCCTGATCTTCTGGTTCTTCATTAGACTTGTTTGGATTAATTCGTGAGATAAGTTTCTGAACAAACGAGCCGATTTTCGCATTGATCAAAACATTAAAGATCGTATCCAATTTAGCGTTTGATGTGTATCACAATGTATGTATTACCTTATAATGTGGAAGGTACTGGTGTTGATAGTTAACATATTCGATCAGCACCAACTTTTCAGTTGATAAATATACTGTTCCAATATGGCGTTTTATCGGCCATTTTCAAGCCCAAATCCGGATTTCGGATTTGGTAAATCCGGATTTCGGATTTAAAACCCGGACCAAAATCCGGATTTAAATCCGGTTTTCAAATCCGGATTTATGGCCCTAATTACAACAGTGAAACGAATAATAAAAGTAAAATGAATCATAACTTATTTAAGATGTATTTAAATTTCCCACCAATTAATTTAATTTGTAAAACGTTTCTAAAGTGATTCATCAGCTGTACTTTTTTGCATCAGAAACCGTCGCTAGCTCAAGTTGACCGTGGGTGACCGTTATGGGTTACCTGGAGATCATGGGTAGGTCGGAACACGATTTATACCACGGATTCCTAATCCGTATCCCCTAACGGTTATTTGATGTGCCGAATGCTATGGTTTTAGCGGATTTACTCCCGTGCCCTCTTTGAGCTCACCACATGACCCCCACTGGCCAATATCAAAAAATCGTTCCTAGCGTATGACCCTGCATTACTTGGGGCGTCTGAATCCGATGCTAATTCAAGTTGACCTTGGGTGACCCTTCCTGGTTGACCGGGGTCAGCGGTTGGCTGGAAAACTGAATTTTCAACTGTATTTGTGCTCTCCAGGCCTGTACGATCATTTTGATATGTTACATGACATTGTTTGATTGACTTAACCCCATGTTAACTCAAATTGACGTTGAGTGACCCGCAAGGGTCACCCCAGGGTCTTGGGGACACTGGTAGGCCGGAGCACGTCAACTATTCGTACTCCCAAGGACCGTACGATCGTTTGGGTATGTCACAAGACATGGTGTGGTCTGGTTGACCCTAGGTGACCTTCCGAGATCACAGCTGGAGCACAGAGGGGTCAAATCATGGGTCAGACCGTGAAGTAACACTCAGCACGCTATTTTGTTCAATTTGATGTTTCATGGTATTTTTGAGTCGGATTGACCTCGGTTGACCTTCTGGGGTCACCGGCAAGGGGTCACGGGGTAGTATCCAATATATGTGATACTGAGTTGCAGACAAAAATTTTGATGTGCCGCAAAGCATAGTTTTTGAAATTTTCACAAACTGTCGTTTTCCACCCGAGGTTCTAGGAGTCATTTTCCAGAATTTTACATTGGATTTTAAATCTACGCAAAAAGTTGACTCCAGAACCGTTGACCACATGGTTGTACGTTCGCTTGTGCTCATTTGATCTCGTCCTGTGTTATAGAGATAGGGCGTTTTGGACTATAGAGATAGAGCGTTTTATACTAAACTTAATAATATATAGGTATTGTCAATGTTTCCGGAAAGTTTCCGAACCTAACCTAACTTAAAATCAATGTTTCCGGAATGCCAATTCTTTCCAGTGTAGCCTTTGTCTCAAATGAGGGAGCGATCTGTGCGATCTATATACATAAAATCGTTGGTCCTAATGTGGGTATGTGGGTTTGTATGTATGTATGTATGTGTGTATGTATGTCCGCTATCTCCTCTTGAACTAGCGTGCGGATTCAAATGCCCGATACCTTACGATTTTCCTAATTTTAGCGAAAATTATTCGCCAGAAACGTAAGTTGACTTTTTGCAAACACAACATTGCACCTGGTAGGAATTGAACTCGGGACCGTTTGCCATGGGGTCGACAGCATGGGGTCGGGTGGCTGTGTAAGTTGCCAGGCATGGAAGAATTCGCATGCGCACTGGTCAGGCATAGAGTCACGTGGTTCTGTGCAGGGTCGGCTGCATGGAGGCAGGTGCCTGTGCTGGGGGCCTAGCCCAGCCAATTACGTTCGCGCGTGTCAGCGGCGCCTAATTCAAATTCTTTAAGGTAACACAGCTCGGAAGGTTCGGAACCTTTCCGGGAACATATATAAGTACTTTAAGTTCGGTTAGGTTCGGAAACTTTCCGGAATCATTGATTTTAAGTTGGTCTAGGTTCGGAAACTTTCCGTAAACATTGATTTTAAGTTAGGTTAGGTTCAGAAACTTTCCGGAAACACTGATTTCATATACCCGCTGAGAGTCGTGGGTATATGACGGGTCGGTTGCATGGAGGCAGGTGCCAGTGCGGCGGATATAGCCCAGTCAATCAAGTTCGAGCGTGTCAGCGGCGCCTAATTCAAATTCTTTAAGGTAATAGAGCTCGGAAGGTTCGGTACCTTTCCGGAAACATTGATTTTAAATCAGGGTAAGTTCGGAAACTTTCCGGAAATATGGATTTTAAGTTAGGATAGGTTCGGAATCTTTTGGAAACTTTTCGGAAACATTGACTTTAAGTTAGGTTTTGGACAGGTTCATGGTGCGGATGAGCCATGGGCCCGTATTCGATTTCGTTGAGACAATAGTGATCGGATCGTGTTTGGACGGGCCCAGTGGTACCTATTGGCCTGAATTCGATTTCTTCGGGACAATAATAGTCGTGTCGGATTTGGACGGGCCCAGGCCACGAATTCGATTTCCTTGAGGCAATAGTTGTCGGATCGGTTACCCCTACTTCGGTCTCTCGGGTTTCCGCCCATTCTCCCCGGATCGTAAGATCCGATGATTAGCTAGTATATCACAATTAGTTAACTTAAAGTCAATGTCCTGCTCTAAATATATATGTATATATGTGCAGATTCGACACGATTTCTGTACGAGGAAATGCTCATAAATGTTCTGCACAAAGAAAGGGTGGACGCAGGAGACACAACCTCAGGTTCAAATAGTTCTTCTGAGGATGAGTCATCTGAAAACCCTTTTGATGAAGTACAGGGGGGTAGGAATGGAGCACAAAGAACATCAACGAACGGATTTTATTCTGAGGACTCGGACATGTATGTTTTCAATATTTTAGTGTATGTAATAGGTACCTACTAGTGATGCAGTCCCCGGGGACCCCGTCCTCGGGGTCCCCGTGGAATTTCGGATTTTTTGGACCGGGACTTTTTCCGGGGTGAGGTCCGGGGACCCCGGGTGTAAATTCAGGTAAAAATGGTTCCAAAATTTCCAAAATTTCCAAAATTATGCCAAAATTGGCAGATTTTGGAACTTGACTTAACTCGACACTGAAGTAAATTAGAACACTCATTGTCTGACGCAAAAGCACAATAAACCAGCTAAATTATAATGCTTGAAAATTGGTCAAGCTCATAAATTGCGTTTGAAGGCATCGATTCACCGTCAATTTAATGTAAATATTGGACTTCAACTGTCAAGCACCAAAGTGTAAAGCAAAAGGATATTGCACTGTATGTATTTTGGAATGTCAATGAGATGGATTTGGCTGAAACTTGGTATAAATATAGAACTTGACATCCTAAAAAATGTGAAAACAAACCATATCTCAACTCCTTGAACCTCTACGGGTCACTCGACATTGGGAAAATATGCCGTTCAGATGGATTTAGACTTAAACTTGGTATACTTACAGATCTTAACCTCCTTAACAATGTTTAAATGGACGTCGAAGCCGTAGGTCCCCTCCTTGGAACCCCTCAGGTCGATAAACTCTCCCCGGGTAAATCAGGTGTTAGTAGGGCTCCGCACATTCCGGTCCGGTCCGGTCTGACTATTTTTCGGACCGTTGTTTTCGGTCCGGTCCGAAGGGTGGAAGGACTGTGGACCGGACCGGACCGGACCGTAGTTATCGGTCCGCGGTTGATTCCAAAAGCTCACAAAATGTTTAGGAAAAGGCAACCAATAGCCACGTAATTGTCTATTTTGTACCTTCCTCCTTGTG
>JAQFZY010002498.1:0-11615 GCA_034696285.1 Hypogastrura burkilli
ACTTCTGGAGAAAGGGCTCAACATTTGAAAATTAACCAAACATACCGTGAATAGATTTAAGCATAGCACTCTGAGCAATAATAATGATTTCCTTCAAGAGCATATCCTTGCAACATGAAAAAGGAGAAAGTGAGTATTTATTTAGGCTCCAAAATAAGAATAACAAAAAGTCATAAAAAAAATAAAAAACCGGTAAACGAAGTAAAAAATATTATATAATATTTCAGCGTATAAAGCATTTGCATAACAAATAGAACATTTCTTTCGAATTTTTCAGATATCCATTTTAACGTTCATAAAATTTTCAAGCTCATTTCGGCTTGGAGTTGAAAATTTAAAATATGAAAAAAATTATTAATAGCTTGTGCTTGTTGGCTAATAAATGGCAATATCAGAGCAGCCGCGAAAAATTTCCTGATTCCCACATCCAAGGGCCTGTCTCCCGTCTGTGCAATTTCCCCAGGAGTTTCCTAGAACGAAATTCAGAAAGAAGTTTCATTAATACGGCACGGAACTTTTCGCAGCTATTTAGTTAGCAAAATTCCGTTTCAGAAGATTTTCTGGTGACCAACAAGCATGAATCCACAGTAACTTAATTTACATGAGAAATCAAGCTAAAACACCAAAACAAAATATTGACTTGAATTATCAGTGTTCACCTGTTCTATAGTGCCACTGGAGAACACAATGCGGACAGGCTAGACCCTTCGGGAGCCTCAGGGAAGTCCGAAAGTACTCCGAATGGACTTGCTCCGACTGAATCGGGTACTTGGTTCCAGAACCATCGGCAAGCTCCAATACGTTCTTGTTGAAGCAGGCCTGGGTATCGGGCAGATTGGGATCCTTATGGTTGCAGAGTCGGAACTGGAAGTAGCCTTAAAGGGTCAAAAAATGGGAAAATAATACAAAATTGAAATCCTAATAAAATTCAAATAGAGGAATATGACGATTTTGAAAGGATAATGATTGCTCCGGAAAAACCAAACATCAGCCTTGGTATTTCAAATGAATTAGGATTATGTTGGGTCATAGACCATAGAGTGAGTCTTTTAGACTGTTTTCAGCCTATATTAAGTTAGCTTTGGTTACTTTAAGACTTTGTGCCAAAAAACATCTTTTTTCCACTCATGCCATGGCATTTAAGAAAAATCTTTCTTTTCAGAGGTGCCAGAGACGAGGTTACCTTTGTGGCTCTTGGTTAGCTGGACAGCCACGTCCATGAGCCCACCCACCTTGTAGTCCCTAACAATGAGGCCGGTATCATAATGCCCCCCGATCTCGTGTTCCCTGGGGACTGTAGCATTGTAAGGGTCTCCGCAAGGTCCGCATCGGCCAGCATTATGCTTATACTGGACTTTGAATCCCCCACAGAAGAGCTCATTGTCGTTCCAGTTCTCCTTGGCCCCGTATTTTGCGAATTCGGGGAACCGCCAGAGGCTGCCGCGTGACGGCGGCTCCATCAGCCTCCCGTGACCTCTCACGCTCCGCTCCGGGGAATCCAGAATGTAGAACGAGAGGAAGAGGGCCAGGAGACTGGGAGCCATCTTATGCAAAAATCAGCCAAAAATAAATGTTGTTTGAGCCAAACTTGTATGCGATCTCAATGGTGCCTTATGCCAAAAAAATGTCCCATTTATATAGTCATTAAAGCCAAGGTATCATGCAGGAAGAAACTAAGGCAGATCTCGATCTCTGGAGAACGATACGGAAACGGAAGCAGGTGTTAAAATGTTTTGGAATGTAATATGTAACAATTCCAAGATCCATAAATACTAAGGTAGGAATCTATCTATGCAGTAATGTAAATAGCATCTACTAGTGTCTTGGTTGACAAGTGTTGCGTTATTGTACTAAATACTAAAACATACGGTGGTGGTGGGTGTTTTATTCAAAAATGCATACATACATACAATAGGTAATGTATCATTTAGAGGCTAGGCTGGATTATATCCTGTATTAAGGTGGATCGGGATCGGAAGTGTATTAGAATATGTACCTACTGTTAGCAGAAGGTATGTATCTGCGTAGTTATAACAGGAATTAGCAGACATTATAATCAGTTACAGGTAGTGCGGTTAAAGGGTTGTAATGGTAATAGACACATGTCAAGTCAACTAAGTAATTCTGGCTACACAACTTGATCGAAAATGAAACCAAGATCACACCAATATTATACTTGTTGAGCAAAACCTGGGCCTTGCTTAAATCATGAAATCTGCACATCAGCGCAGCCTCTAAAAACTTCCTGATCCCCACAGCCCAGGGCCCCGACTCCGTTCCCGCAATCCCCCCACGAGTTCCCTGAAATTCCAAATTTTAAAATTAATTATCACGGGATTACTAAAATAAAACAACAATTAATTCCATTAATCGAAGGAGAGCATACTCTGATTACCTGTTTGGTAATGCCATCTCAGGACGCACTGCTTACAGACCACCGTGCGTGGGAGAATAATCGTAGTATTGTAGTATCCGACGTCCCAACTCTTTATGTAGAACCGTGTCCCGGTCCCGTCCGCCAACTGCAAGGGATACTTACTGAAACATGCGTTGTCTTCCGCCACAGGCCCATTACTCAGCGGACAGAGATTGAACTCAAAGTAGCCTGAAAGGGCAGAACACGCAGCATTTGTTTAGAGTGGATCTCATCTGTACTGAATTAATGAAGAGTCATGTAGGGATCCGAATCCCAAATCCGAATTATAATTATGAATTACGGACCCAGATGACTCCTGGTCAACTGGACCGCTATTGGAACTTTCTGTAAATAAAATGTGGGCAAATGGAATTATTCAAGCATCCGAACAGTTTGTTAACTCCTTACTCCTCCGCTTTAATAAATACCTGTCCAGCTGAATATCTTCGAACAATTATGCCGCGCCCGTACTTTCCCTTGAAAATTAGATGAATTGGAATAGAAAGCCAATTAATGCAAAACTGCAAAAATTAATCTAATTTAGCGACAATTTACCTTATTTTCATTCTCACGTGGAACTTGCTGTCCGAAGGCATCTTTTGATCAAACAAAAATATACATTAACGACCTTGAAAATTAACGGAGTTGTAACTACTGCTTCAATCAACGTTTCACACCTCCACATGGACCACACCTTCCTCCGTTCTGTGTATACTGGACAGCGAAGCCCCCGCAGCTCAGCTCATTATCTGTATAGTTGATAACGGCCCCGGCCTCCAGGAACTCCTGGAACCTCCACATTGAGGACCGGTTCGGCGGCTCCATAAGCCGACCGTGACCGGAAGCGGGCTCCGGGAGTCGGACCGTAAGGAACAGTATCAAGGAAAGCTGTGCTGTAAAGCTTTGAGATAACATTTTGGATTCGGTATCTACATACGTCTGATATGTACCGGATTCCCAAATCGCAAGGTATTTATATTCGGAAAGCGGAAGAATTTAATACACGCGTGGGCAGAAGCGGCATGTAGCCTCAATATGTCAAATTTTACAATTAATTATGATACATAACATGGCTGAAGTACTTGCTATGCTTAATAGACCGTCCAGACTTTATCGAAGTTCTTCGCACGCATAATTACGCACTAGCTCATAGATTAGGGTTAACGACGTTTACACAGGTGAAAGGTGAATAAAAAAGTTGCGTGCCAGATATAACACAGCACAGTAAAGTTTTGCGTTACAGTTTCGAAATACGTACGCATCAAGTACGCATGATACGGCTTCGGAATTGCGAATGGGTAGTATATTTACTATATTTGCTAACCTACAATAATTCAACCTGGGAGAGTCAAATGAATTTTGTGCTTACACATAAATATGATTAAAAGCTACAACGGACTTAGTACGGTCAAACAAATTGCAATATAATTAAAGAGTAACTATCTATATTTGTATTTCAGGTTCAGGAAGCATTATAATACCTACTACATAGATAGATATTGATAAATTAATGAAAATGTATATGTCAGCAGGAAATGGCGTCCCATTTTAGTCCCGCAAGTTCCGCCGCCCAGCCTCCACGAGCTGAACCTGACTCCCGTTCGACTCACTCCCGTTCAGATCAGAGTCAGAAGCCCGTGAGGAGTCGAAGCTTGAGACTGTCCCAGTCCCAGAGTCCTTCTCTGTCAGCTTGTTGTGGATCGGATAGAGGCCGCCAATGACGCTCAGGCCCCGTCGCCCGTCCTCCTTCGAGCTCGTCTCCGAAAAGAAGCTCTTCATGTTGGCATTGGCTCGGTGGTGCGTGGTGCCTTGGCCAGATGACGGCTAGCAGAGGATCAAAGTTACTTTAACCGCCCTTGCTAACTTAAGAATAGGAGTCTGCTCTTTGGGTATAGGTCTCTAGAATCACCGGATTATTAGAGGGATCTGTGGAATTGGTGCCCGAAGCCGAGAGCCAGATGGGCAGGTTGATGTTCCGCCGCTCGGCAGCCACACGGACCTTCTCGTTGAGGAGGCAGTGGAATACGCAGAGGAGAACGCCCTGGATCAAATAGTAATGGGGTACCTTATTTAATATGCTTGACTTAGACACATAGTGAAAATAGCTGCTACGAAGCAGCGTACCTGTGATGCATTTAAAATTGTGAAGAAATAAGCTGCAATGTTGGAGCCGAGGGTGTCAGACATCATAAAGAATCCGGTGATCCATGTTAGGCCCAAAAGTACAGTGATGGAGATGCAGCCTTTGATCCAAGTCCTGCAACGTAAAATATGTAGTACAGATGTAACTTACTGCAAGTATTCCAGGTCTTCCGGATTATCACATAATCGTGCAAACTGATTTAACTAACTAGTTTTTTAATGGAACTCAAAGTAGTTTTTGAATGGAACTCAAAGTAGTTTTTGAACTAGACTCGAAAACAGTAAGAGTACGTATAACCTTGTAACCCTTTATTTCTCTAGCCAAATTCGATGCTGAAATGAAGGGCAATTCAATTCAATGCGGTAAAAATATTCGATATATTATACTGGCTTACCGAAACGACTTTGGCCTCGCCTGAATCTGAGCCGGAGACGATTGAACTCGGTAGGCAATTTTCATGGTAATGAAAAGAACGACCAAATTCATCTAATTCATGGAAGACAATGAACATAGTTGATTTGAAACTGTTCTCATTTTTAATCATAAGCAGTAATGATTCGCGATTTCGTATCATTAGACTTACCATCACAATGATGGCGACTGGCACATTAAAACTCCAAATGTAATTTCCCTGGAGCCAACAGCTATGGTTTGTGTAAAATAGAAAATTGGGCTCTTATCAAAGCTGTCGCACCACAAGCAGATAATTTCGTAGGCATTGTGCTAGTTTATTAACACTCACAAGTCATCACCTCCATACGCCCTTTCGTTTCGGAGAAATCCAACGACGCCAGTGATCCCGACAATGATTAGCGGGAGCCCGTAGGCAAACACTCGGTATATGGTCATGTAGCTGTTCCCAGAGTCGAAAACATGGACCACCATCTTGTATAAATGATAACCTTCAACCAGCATCCACATGAAAGCAGACAGGAAGACATAATGTATGAAAAGAGCTGCTCCGGTACAAACGGCCTGAAAATCGAAAGGCAGGGTTTAGAATCAGCGTCTTTGTACGTAATATATTGCGCGCACTTACTTCGCTCATATTAAAGTAGTGACGATCTGTGACCAAAAGAACGAATGTGTGCCCAACGAGTAGGCAAAATGCCAAATTCTTTGTGATCGTTGTCCGCTGGCCATGAGTGGACCGTACAAGGGAAAATATGGCGATCGTTGCAAAGAGGCAGGCCACAGAGAGTGGACAGAGAATGAGTGTTAGGATCTCCAGCCCAAAGTCTTTTCCCTGTAAATGAAGTTAGCAGGATCATATCCATAGTTGAGCCTTGACCTTGAAAGCTGTACACAACCGGTATATAGGACGACGGCTTACGACATAGTTGTGATGACTCATGAGGACGGCAAATGCAGTTAAGTGGTAGCACTCGCAGTGGGAAGTCCCTGCCTCGGACCCTATCAATTTGCAACCGTTAGTGGACCATTCCCTGTAAGACAATGGGAATCCGTAATTAGCTTTCACGCCTGAGTTCGCATACTGAAACGTAATAGGCGTAAGACATACCCAATATCCGTATCCCAATAGACGCAGACAGAAGTGCCAAGAACCGCTTTGGCCTTCTCACCCACATGACGCCTCCTTCTTATGTTCCGAATCTCTCCGTTTCCCCAGGCATAGGCATCGTGCTCAAAATGGATTTGAACGCCACCTCCATCAACAACTATTACGTATTTAGTAAGGGAAAATTATGAAATTAGATTATAGGCATTATTTCCATTGGCAGGCAGAATGTACTGGACTGTGAAGGCAGGGTTTGATAAAGGATTCATATTCGCAATATAGATCATATCAGGAGGCAGGCACTCATGTCCCTTAATCCTACCAACATATGGCACACGCTATTTCTGAGTTGACATTCAATATCATACAAAGAATGTTTTGTCATTTAACCTGGGAACTCGACTGATGAGTTGCTGGATGGTCGGGCCAGACTAAACGCCATAAGCTTTCCGTTCAGGGACTTGTTGGATCCGGCAAGAAGATTCTCACTTCTACGCAGTCCACTTCCGCTGTAATTGGTAAAATTATGTAAAGTATAATGCTCCCAATTTACCGATATCAATACCAACACCGGAGTTAAATCTGCACATCTTTCATTAACTTATATTTAATACACTCAAGCTTGACCTGTCATACCTGATATTGTTTGGAAAGACTTGATTGACATATGCCGGGTCAATTGTCATCCCGAGAAAGGAAATGTTTTCAGCCTGAAGGGCATTTGTCCATCCTGGAGGCAGCGTGACCCAAGAGTCTTGCTCCGCATATGTAAATGAAGTGTTTCCAAAGGAGGACTTGGCTCGGACTCCGGTAACGAGTCGAAAGGCCTCTGCACCGTCAAATTTGCTAGTATAGTTATCCTCCCCGACTCCCGTTGCCTTGCTCGTGAGCTCAAACATGCTCTCTTCCAGCGTATGCAGAAGCTTCGTAACTGCACGGGATCGAGTTTCCTGGAACGGAATTTTAAAATGCTACAATGTTCAATGCTTTCCAAATCGCTTGAACTTACACCCCGGAGCTGGTCCCATGTGGCCAAATTCGTTAGCACACTGCTCCCAATAAAAACGGCTTCCGAAGTTAGGCTCTCAAAGGCGAGTAGGTCAATGTTCTGACTCAGGTTCTCATGCTTAAGGATCCGCTCAACGATTCTAAGGATCTGCTCGATCTCGTGCCCAAAGTAGTCATACTCGGTACTCTCTACACTCTTTGCCTTCTCGCATCGGTCCTTGAGCGTGGCAAGGAACTCCGTCGCGTTCGCATACGTAATGTTAGTCTGAAAGCACAAGAAGGAGATTATGAGATTTAAAATGCGCTTATCGAGCCTGCTTCCAAACCTTTTTGAATATCTTACTTTTTCAACTAGCTCTTCGAATTCCTGAATCCATACCGTTGTGCACTGGCTATAGTCCGGGCTCTCCCCTTCAAAGATTCCGTTTGGTAAGCAGTTCCAAGTCGCAAGTCCGGTCGAATTCCGAGAGCAGGGCCCAATCTCAACTTTCCCTGCACAGCCTGTCCATCGCCTCCCAAATACATCCCTTCCAGTACAATTGACGGAACATGGGTCTTCTGGAGGGCTTGTCCACGACGTTGCTATACGTTGCGGAATCTTTCGTTGTATTATGCCTTTCTTCCGCAAATGATGAGAATTTTAAACTTACTCGTTTTTGGATCGCGCTGTGTTACAGTTGTTCCTACGGCCGTACTCGTTGAAACCGATGGGCTGGAAGAGCTAGGGATAGGAGGACTCGGGCTAGGTGCTGAGGTTTCTTCTTCGGAAGACGAGGTCGGAGAGGTAGATCCTACTTCCTCTGAAGATGTTGTCGAACCCGGACTATTGACCCCGGTACTATATACATTAACTAGGAAATTGATATTTGCGCCACAAATTTGGTCACTGGGCTCGGGGCAAGGCTTCGTACAATCTCCGGACCCCGGTGTTACGAGGACTTCTTCGGTCTCTAAGCAAGAGCAGGCAGGAACTACTTGATTAAAGTTTAGTTTTAGAATCCCAACCAAAACGATCCAATTGAAAGATCTGGTAATGTTGTAATGTATTACATAGAATACCTACGAATCCTTTATTCATCCAACCCACGGCGGCAAACGGGGTCGGATACCGAGTTACGAGGTGTCCTTGACTATAGGAATGGATTTCTCTTCTACAGAACTTGACACATTCATAGGGAGAGTTTAGGGGGAGATAGTCGAATTCGGGCCGTGTGGTTCCGTAGCATCCTTCAGTACAATTGACACATCTGCCGGATAATAACGGGATCGGACCATCCTCTTCAGAATCGGAATCAAATGGCACGAGCCCTTCGTAAAGATTCTCGATTTCAGGCTGTACGAATCCGGAGCAGTTTTCCTGCTGGGGATCGCAGTAGACGGAGTAGGCGAAGTTCCCTCCACAGAAGTCGTCAGTTCTATCCGTACACGGAATGGAACAGTACCTGTCGTCCACCCGGGCATGTGCAAAGTTCTCCCAGTAGAGACAATCACAATATTGACCTTTGACTAGGAGCAGAATATTCGGGTAACGTGGCCCCTGTTTGGAAATGGGGAACAATGACAATCAAACATCAACAGCCGTTCGGGCACAATGGTTTCAACGTTTCAAGATGATAGCTATGATATGTATTTCCCTGAGAGGACGCGTAGCTTTTGCCTCCTTGAGAATACGATGTGTGGGTGAATCAAAAGCTGAAGTAAGCAAACTGCGGAAGTACCAAGGAGCTTCCAGCCTTTACAAATACCTTTACCTCCGAAATGCCAGTTCAATGTGTAATAGGTACGGAAATTATGGTATGCAAAGTCACCCATATGACCCTTCCCGAAACGCACTCCAGAGCAGTACCTTGAACGAACGGAGTTCTGACTGCTGAAGCCGGCCGCTCCTTGCGGCCGGGCTTAATATAGAAGTTTAATATATATTTCATTTTTCGTTCCCCAAAATATTCCAGCAGAACGTTAATTTTCAAAATGATGCACACTTTTTCACAGGCATAATTTATTCTCATGAGGCCAAGACCAACTCTCTACCAAGCAAGACGACAGCATTCATTCACTACAGCATCTTACTCTAAACTACAGCAGCACTTTCCTTGAGTTTCCAGCGGAGTCAATGACTCAAGACACACGGGTTTCACGTTTGAATCTGAGGCATGACATTTTTTGGAGACCACATAAAGATCGCATAGAAAAGTAAACAATTTGGATCGGTAAAATAAATAAATTGCCCCGCTGTACTAAACCCGGCCGGAAGCGGCGGCCGTTTTTAGAAATCCGTGCTTAAACTACTGATCGAATCATGAAAATATTTAGAAAATAAAATAGAACGGATTCTCACAGATCCATGACGACAGATGGCCTCACAGTTGAGTATGCCGACGCTAGCGGAATATCCGCCAGTTAAGTAGTGCCCAGTAGTATTCTCCCACCCGTCATAGCATCCAACGTTCCGCCATTCAATGGGATCGTCATTGTTGATACTAATACTGGCACTTTCACTGTCACTACCACTTTGTTCCCAATTTCCGTACTTTCTGCTACCACCGCTCTCCGGATCATAGAAGACTGAGAGTGAGAGGCTGGACGACCCGTCGGAGTCCTCATCGGAGTCAGCCAGGTTCTGCCTGGACAACAATCGCATCCCATCGGCCGAAGCCGGAGGACTGATGGCAAGGCCGCTAATCAGGATCCAAGCATAAACTAAATACCACCAATTAGGTCTTGATCCCATTTGTCTCGTGGAATGTTCTCACCGCAACATAATAAACTGCACACACAGTCGGGAGATTAATGTTTAAGGTTGTGCTCGTCAGGTATGGTCAAGGGTGAGGACTGGAAGCTGGATCCAGGCCTAATCTATACTGAATGAATAGGCCGAGATTAGGCTTACGTAGGCTCCTACCTACCCAGCCTCCCACTAATAAACTCTCTGTTAGATAAGTTTCATTTGCTCTGACGTTTTCATTAAAACATTGCGGGATGCGAGGCGCACGTTTGAATTAGGGGACCAGAAGTAACCTGAGGTAGATCGCTAACCATATTTACAATTCAAATTAGAGTGTCCAGGTAATAATGTGGGGCTTTAGTCTTCCCAGTCATATCATAATCCCTCTCGGAATCAGAGATCAGAATCCTTCATTGAGATGCAGGAGCACGAACAGGGTGTCCAACAACATCCTACTACTATGTATATTGTACTTGTGATAGTGTACCTAATAGTATGAAGCTCGTCCAAATAGCATAATGTTACAAATAAACTTTATGATGCAGACACTCTGTGGGCTCAAATGGCCCTGATATGGATATTGCAAATACAGTAAAATTAGATAATGAATCGAATGATTTGCGGATTATGAGTGGACGTATCAGTTATCAGTTCCTTACAAATGTTATACATAAATACTATCGTTATACACGATAGTTGATATAATGATATAGACCCCTCTATGGTTTGGCCATATTTAACTGAAACATAATACAATGAATTAACATATTTATGCGTCCCTAGCAATTGAGTGAACAAATGGAGGAAGTAAATCAACATACTATTGTTATTGCACTTGATTTTAGTGTTGCTCCGATGCGCATTCATTTAATTTATTTGAAATATCCGCATCGCCGATGCTGGAAGCACCGGCCGAAGTATTGGCCGATGTATCCGATAGGCCGATGCATCCGGTAAATCGGATGCATTCCGCTGGCAGATGCTTCGGATCGGCCGAAGCATCGGCGAATTTACCGAAGCATCGGCGAATCGGCCGATCCCGCGCTTGAGTATTTAGTCCTTATCTACGCGCATGACGCATGTCACAACCAGTAAATTATATTAAATCATGCTGGATTTCGCGCTGAATGCTGATTGCGGCAACTTTCCTCAGTCCGCAATTCAATATAATTAATTTATTATAATAATTTGAGGGTTAGCCAGGGTCATGAGTCTTGACATTTTCTCGAATTAAAATTGATTGTTGATACGTGCTACGGTGCTAAAAACATGTATGCATTACATATGCCCGCGATCCCCTGTATCACTAAAACAGAAATCGAAGCAAAATAGTAAATTTATATATTACAGACATTTAGGGGGATTGATTTAGAAATACTTTTATTTGCTTATTCAGCCTAACTGTGCAGCCCAACTACCCTGGTTTAGGGGATTTTACACACTGAAGACACTAATATTAGTCGAGAGTTAACTTTATCACACAGCAACAAGCCGTCGCGAATGTGAATTTCCAAGGTTGAGTCCTACCTAAATGAACTTGTTGAATTTGTTCCCGATGACCCTGTTTTGAGGGAGCCCTTCGAGGAGACTTGGAACAATTTCGGGAAGCGTCGCTTCATGCTAGCTCTCGCGTTTTGGTTCAACCAGCAATGGAATATAAAGAGGAAGACTCCCTAGAATGTAGTAATATCAAACTCATAGTGATTTAGTCATTTCTTAACCCTCTGGTTATTTAAAAAAAAAATAGTATGTATGGAGGTACCTGCGAGGCATTCAAAATCGTAAAAGTATACTCGGCAATATG
>JAQFZY010002499.1:0-11612 GCA_034696285.1 Hypogastrura burkilli
CACCTAAAAGTAGAACATGATATGTTTAACTGGTAAAACTGAAGAAATGAAATGCACTTGAAATTCAATTACAAATTAGATAACAATTTACCAAATTGAGTTCATCGGCAGTCAGTTCATTTTTCAAGAACGGTCTCAAGATTTCTATACCGTTCTCAATGTTTTTGTCGTCAATAAACTTCTCAAAGTCCTTGTATTTTAGCGGCAGGTCAACCTTCGCCATCTTTAAAACAGAACTCAGTTTGTAAACCATCAACTAGCACTCGCAACTGCGTTTAACCATCAGGGCATATTCGATGCGGATTCGATTGAGGGCAATTGTTTATGTTCGGCTACGTTTGAATTGTACATGGACTGAACACATGGACGAAAGAAACACAGATGTACATGAATGAGCAGTTCAGAAGCGGATAAATATAAATAAAACATGAGCAAGTATTTAATTAAAGCGCATGCGCATGAGTATGAACAATTAAAGCGCGCATGTATAAACAAACCGCATGTGCGTGAATATGAACAAATGAATACGAATGCAAGACGTGAATTAATACGCGCATGAATGAAACACGCGAATGTGTACCAATTATATTAAAGTATATAAATGATCTTAATAAATTTGCGCTCAAAGGTGTAAATGTATGTAAATATTAAAATATGAATCAAAGCCATATATGCATTATTAAGTACGTATGCGCAAACTTTAACACTTGGTCAATCAAAATCGAATTAATAAAGGTAATGCATTATAAGTATTATCATACATTATATATAAGTACACACATTATATACAAATATTGAACTATATAAATATTTCCAATTGCATGAGTATTTATTTAATAGGCACTAGTATAAAAATTTGCATAAAACTGAAAATAGACCTATCTATATAGCAACCTGTAACCTACATCATACGTACACTGAGCCTACAGAAATTAAGAATACCATAATACGGGCCTGCTTAAAAGTGAAATTATGGTCATTTCTAAGACTAATTAAAATAAACACATTTGCGAAGCTTATTATTTTGAATTGTCGTTTATTACTTTGAATGGCTCTGGTTAAGCCAAAACTTTGGGCAAATTTCGGCCCGTCCCGTCCTTATTCCTACCGTCACCCTTCCGACCTCGTCCCCATAGAACCTCTCAAAGTTCTTCCTCCATGCATAGTACATTAACTCGACAACTAATTCCTTCTCATCCACATTGATCATGATCAGTTGGTTCCAGCCATAGTTCCGATCAATCCCTGTGCCGCTATAAAGGCTGACCCGAGGTTCGGCCAAATCAATAATATGAATGTAAGTTGGGTTCCGGCTATTGTGGGCCTCTCGGAGGACCCCAGTCACCCAGACGTCATCAATGTAGAGGAACTTGACCTCCTCTCTGAGGGCATAGAGAGACGAGATCAGGGGGACTGTTGCACTATGTCATTAGGTGCTTATTGTGTCGGACAAATTAACAACAATAATAATTATTGTTGTAAATTTGTCTGTGAATACATGCAGTTGAATGTAATTATAATGTTTATGTGCAATATGTATAGTTACTATGGTTTTGTGTGCAGCAGTTAGGTGTAAAATAATAAAAAAGAGTTACAATTCAAATTGAAATTGACACCTTACGACTTCAACTTCAACCCTTCCGTTGTCAGTTACATCTAATCCACACCCGCACCCGTTGCAGTTGAATGGCAGACGGCAGACGTCGTTGAGCCCCGGACACTGAACTTACTTTAACTTTTAACTGAACTCCCTGATCCAGTCTACAATAATTATAGGAAAGTACTGCGGCTAAATATTATTTAGTTTATTAGAAACTGGACTGAGACTCAAACTTCGCGGGTAAAACTATCAGCTGTTAGACAAGGCCTTGCAAAAAGCTGAATATTAGCCAGGATGGCATTGGGCTTCCCTTCTCTTTCATACGCGTGTTAAATGCTGCGAGGAGTACGTGACGACACAAAATAAATCATAGTGAACCGGTCGCAACAACAGACTCAACCAAATTACCAGCAGCCACCGCCGAATTACCAGCAGCCTCCGCCAAATGCTGTCCAACCGGTCTGCGGGTATTGCCACGAGGAAGGGCACTTGATCGAGGACTGTCCTCAGCCGAGATGTCGGGTCGCAGAAGCCAAGCGACAAACGAGACAGAGCAACTTCAATCAGGCTAGCTCTTCAAACCAACAGCGTGCACCGAGTCAGCAATCCACGACGCGAACCTACCAACAAAATGTTCCGGAAAACTAGAAGACCTGATGTCGCGGGACCCTCAGGTTTTTTCTAACTTATTAGCCATTCTTACTTTCGCTCAGACTCAGCAGGCTAGCACACAGAGTCAATCCTCGCCCTATACCTCCGAGGAACCTAGTTTTAGTCCATCTCCTCCTTTCTCTTTCTCATCTCGTTCTATCGGTGTCGGAACCACTACTTTTTCGGATGCGGAGTCTCAGACCGTCGTCGAGCTCCTTGCCTTCGATAGTCCGGTAATCCGGTGGAACCCACCATAGAATCGTTCGATCTCGATAGCCCTGCAGGCCGTCTTATCCCGGAATCCCTGGAACCCCTAGGATATATGCCGTTCGTTCTGGAGAAACCAGAGTCGTTAACTCATAGTTATAAGTCGTTCATTCATAGTTATAAGTCGTCCGTTCCTTCAGAACCATTAGTTACGCTAAGTTCCTTAAACCCCGAAGCCCCCGTTTTATATCCATTATACCCACTATTAGACGCATTAGAACACCTCGATCCTCACTATATTTTCGATCCAGTAAACGAGGTGCCTCTTGCAGAGATCCAACCTACACTGCAGAAAATTCAGACTCCTCATATTCCTCCATCAGAAACCGGAGCCACAATCGATTCTTTCAACAGTGCAGGGACTTGCGCTCCCTTTGTTGTTTTCAAAAACGAGATTCAGATCGGTTATTCCACCTACCCTGTCCTTGTAGAC
Organism: Hypogastrura burkilli; assembly: GCA_034696285.1. Lineage (NCBI taxonomy): Eukaryota > Metazoa > Arthropoda > Collembola > Poduromorpha > Hypogastruridae > Hypogastrura > Hypogastrura burkilli. Next base: position 2,952 of record JAQFZY010002499.1, read on the forward strand.
ACAGGAGCTTCCATTTGTGCCATAAACCCAGACGTTCTCACGTCAAGTTCAATAGTTTCTCGAAGGGAAATTGCTCCAATCAATTTCAAAACTTCAATAGGCACGTCAGGTATCCAGTGCGTTAGGGAAATTGTCACAATCAGGTTTCCGCTAAATTCAATGATCTTTTCTTGGCGATTTTTCGTAGTTCCCGATCTGTCAAATCACATTGTAATAGGTAAGGATTGGCTTAAAGCGAACAGAGCGTCTCTCGATTGCTTCAATCACCGAGTAGTCTTTGGCGCTATTCCTGTCGGTATTTCACAGTCATCACCAACTTCTGATCTCCCCCAAATACAAGGTTTATCTGTTCCAACTCCATCAGAGCCAATCGCCATTGACACTGTAATGAATCCTAATCCTGTCGTTACGAGTCAATGCGCGCCGATCCCAACGGCAACAGTAAAAAATACAGAGTCTACCCCGCCGCACAAAAAACAGCAGCCGCGAGATTGTAGGAACCGCGTTACAATTCTCAGGTCGTATATCATTCCATCTTATACATCTAGAAGAGTAGCCATTGCATGTACAAATTCCACCGAGTCAGACATTATCATTAAAGCAAACCCCGCTATCCAACACTTAAAACAAGTTGCAATCGGTAATTCGATAGTTTCAGTCCAAGACGGTTGTGCCTACACCTGGGTTTCCAACCTGACCTCTCGACAGGCTCGTCTCGTACGAGGAACCGTGATCCGGTACTTACGAGTTGCTTGAACCGGAATCCAAAAAACATAATATGTCTGACGTTGAACTACAATACTTACAAAGTCTACTCAGCGAAGCTGAGAACGACGATACAACGCCACAGACTTGTTCTTTAGAAATCTCCGATGGATCTGAATTAGAAACCAAGTTAAAGGTATTCAAACTTGGAAACGTATCTGACGAGCAGAAAGAGAAACTTCTCAATCTAATCGAAAGTTACATCGACATTTTCTCGTTTACACCTGATACCTTGGGACAAGCTACCGGAACCACACACAAGATTACTTTAACCGATCCCACACCTATTCGGCAACGTGCTTATCGTGTTTCTCCAAGCGAGAGAGACCAAATCAAAGCCAAAGTGAAGGAATTGATTGCTCAAAAGACGATTTCTCCTTCTCGATCTCCTTGGGCTTCTCCTGTAATCCTCGGTGTCCAAAAAGAAAAGATTCGTTTCTGCGTAGATCATCGTAAGGTTAATGCCGTTACTAAGAAAGATAGCTACCCTCTACCTAGAATATAGACGATACACTTGACCATCTATCTGGATCTAAGTTCTTTTCGAGTATGGACTGCGACGCAGCCTTTCACCAAGTTCCTATCGAGCCTAGCGATAAGGATATCACGGCTTTCATTACTCCCGACGGTCTCTACAAATACAATACGATGCCGTTCGGGCTTTGTAATAGCCCTAGCGTTTTTCAACGTGTAATCGACAGCGTTTTGGGTCCTTTGAAATGGTCAATCTGCCTTGTTTACCTCGAAGACACAGATATTTTCTCAAAAACGTTCGAAGAACATGTCGAGCATTTAGGTCTTGTCTTCGAAGCGTTTCGTAAGTCGTCTTTAACACTGAAACCAACGAAGTACACTTTTGCCGACAACAAACTTGAGTTCTTAGGTCACGTAATTTCCGACAAAGGCGTTGAAGTAAACGATTCAAAGGTACAGGCGGTACTCCAGGTGAAAACTCCGACGAAACTGAAAGACGTTCAATCTTGACAAGTTACTTGGATTGCAAACTGCAAACTCAAGCCAAGTAACTTGTCAACGTTCAATCATTCGTTTCCTTCTGTTCGTACTATCGAAAGTTCATTCCAAACTTTTCAGTAATAGCCCGGCCGTTAACACGTCTCTCACAAAAGGATATGCCGTTTAATTGGGACGAGTCGTGCGAAGCCGCTTTCAACGACTTGAAGCTTAAGCTAACGAACGCTCCTTGCTTAGCTTATCCAGTAGAAAACGCTGAAACATCTATCCACACAGATGCAAGCACAGTTGGTTTTGGGTCAACTATTTATCAGAAACAGGAAGGCGTAGACAAAGTAATCGCTTACGCATCCCGAGCCACATCGCCCGCAGAAAAGAACTACACAGCCACTCGCCTTGAATCGCTCGCTATCATTTGGGCCATAGAAACTTTCAGGCCGTACATCTACGGACGTCCTTTTAAGATAGTCACAGATCACCATTCACTTTATAGCTTGCTCAAAATCAAAGATCCGAACGGTCACCTATATAGATACTGTTTACGTTTACAGCCGTTTGACTTTGAAGTAGTTTATAAGTCGGGAAAGACACACGTCGATGCCGATTTCCTATCACGTAACCCGATAGAGCCGCATTTAGCTGACGCCGACATTAACGATCTCGAAGGACAGCTCTGCTCAATTCAGCTGCACAGAGTTAGAGGCCCGTTCCAAGACAGCGAAATCGCACTTTTACAGCGTGCCGATAGAGTCCTTAAACCGATAATAGACTGGCTAGAAAATCCCAAACTTGCTTCACGCACCAAACCTAGAAAGCCGCAATGCTTAGACCACTATGAATTTCGTAACGACATCCTTTACCGTGCTAACTATGCTGAATTTGGACAGCTCTGGAGACTGTGCATTCCCCGTCGCTTACAAAAAGACGTTATGACAGAGATTCACGATAATTCCGCTGGACATCTCGGTTTCACCAAAACTTGGCATCTGGTTAAGTCTAGATTCTACTGGCCTGGTATGTACGGTCACGTATTTAAGTTCACACGTTCCTGCGAACTCTGCCAAATCTATAATCGAACCACTTGTCTACCAGAATGGAAAAGTCATCCAGTCGCTCCTCCTGCCCACAGCTTCCACACAGTTGGTATCGATTTCATAGGTCCGTACCCACAAAGTAATAAGAAAAAGCACGCGCTAGTTGTAGTTTGCCATACCAGTCGATATGTCGAAGCATGGCCCGTTACTTCCAACGACGCCGGTAACGCCGTTAAGATTCTCGATAAGTATTTCCTTTACCGCCATTCCTAGCCTAAACGTATCGTTCTTGATCAAAGTACTTCCTTTACTTCGTCTGAATTCGCCGAAATCGCTAATAAGCACAACATAGAATTACTCTTTGGTCCGGCATACTACCATCAGTCGAACGGCATGTGTGAAAGGTTTAACGGCACCATCAAGGCCGCACTCTCTAAGCATGTAGGAGAATTTCACAAAACGTGGGCAGATCATCTACATAAGGTTGTTTTCCACATCAACATCACTGTCCATTCCACCACTCAGCAATCTGCATTTTTTCCCGTACATGGCCGCCATCCAAACCTGCCGATTGACAATATGTTACCAACCGTCTCCGACTGTGTCGACGATAACGAGTCTTGCGTCGTTGAAAAACGACTTCAACAGGCTATTCCGATTGCCAATTCAAACACAGTCAAAGCTTAGAATAGGACTAAAGAGATCCACGACGCTAGACATGAAGCCGTTAAATATAACCCTGGCGACATAGTTTTGTGGAAAGATTTTAGTACTAAGAAAGGCGAAGTTAAGAAACTAAGACGGAAATGGAAAGGTCCTTACACGGTAGTCAAGCACGTAAATGAACGTAAAATAGAGCTTATCAAAATCCGAGGAAACCCTTTTAAGACATTTACAGCCGACGTTAGTCACTTAAAACTCCTAATATTTCGTGAATCCGATACAGAAACATCCGAATCTGAAACCCATGAGTTTGAAACCCACGACGAATCGTCGTCTACAGTGTCCACAATTATATCTCTAAATTCTAATTCTAGTCATGAACCATTGCCCTCCTTTCCCATTTCCCTTGACGGTCACGAGTCAGAACATGACACAATTTCCAGTCGTGTCTGTAATAGTTAATCCAAAAACCAGAGCAGCATCTTTATCTTCAACAATATCTAATTTTTCGCAGGATATTGCCTTAGAGACTGAGAGTGTTTCAGAAATCCCTGTCTCACACTCAGACTCCGCTTCCACTACTTCGTCTCCTATTCCTCTTCCTTTCCCTATAGCGCGCGGCCGAGGAGTACGTATTCGTAAGCAACCAGACCGCTTAGCTTATACGCATAAAAGTAAACCCCGTTGGCAGCTTCTAGACGGCCGCTGGCAGAAAACCTAGCCGCTAACGCTAATTTTTCATTAATTGTATATCTTTAATCCTTAGCACTATGTATGTATAGGGGTCTAATAGGGAGGCGTTATAAAGAATACGTTTTTGCCATCGATTGTGCGAAATCGTGTATTAGGACGAGTATGATACGACCTAAAAGCATATGTCTCAAGTTTTAGGTCAATAGTAGGAGATGTAGAGAAACATTGGACTGATCTGATTTTGGACGAAACTGAGACCAGCTTTGTAGTCGGAAAATGTACTAACTTTTAGCCAGTCAGCCCGTTTACCCCTATGTTTTTTACGGGGAAGCTCTTCCCCTGTATCACTCTCACTATCACCACCTATCACTGTAATCACTTTTGAAAAAATTTCCGACGACGCGACATGCTGAGCCGGACCTATGTAGTATTACAAAAATGGGGATTTACTAATGCCCGGTCCGGGCCGGACCGGACTGATAGTTAGCCCATCCTATTGAAAATTTTTAACTCAGCCCATTCCAATAAAAACAGCCTAGGAAGCCTATAAACCATTATATTCACTGTCAAAGACTCCTACCTCTTCTGGTTTAGTTATAAAAGTGGGCCGGACCGGAATCTGTCATACTGGAATACAAAGAGGGCTAAAATTCATGAACCGGCCCGGGTACATCGTCATTATAAAAAATCTGTTGACCCTTGACCTGTCAATATTATGCTGGATTATAGTAGATGGATTTATTCTGAACACTTTTCAAAGAGGTAACTTTATTCATACGAGGCGTATTTATCGAGTTTTACGGCCCGGACCAACTTGCTAATTCCCGGAAAAGTATATATTTGCTGAGCTCTCGATCTCCAAGGTCGGTCTCAAGTGAAGGAAAGAGCATACATTTTCTCCTATCTTTCGGCGACTTTGCTAGAAAGTCGATAGGTATTTTTGAGATCATATCAATCCAGGATTATAATCCAGCATATTGGCAGGTCAAGGGTCAACAGATTTTTCATAAAAATATGTACCCGGTCCGGGAATTAACAAGTTGGTCTGGGCCGTAAAACTCGATAAATACGCCTCGTACGAATAAAGTAACCTCTTTGAAAAGTGTTCTGAATTAATCCATCTACTATAATCATATATATATTTTGCTGTTTCCGTCCGTCCGTCCGTTTGGAACGGCTTAACTGTATTAAATACTAATGCTACAAAGTTGTATGATAGCTTAAAATCTTCACCAGCTTACTGGTAAGGTTTAAAGCTACAGTTGACTCCGCTACCGCTGAAACAAAAGCGCTGAGCGTCAATGAAGCGCAACGTCGAAGCGTTTTGAAAATGTCAAGTAAATATGTCGTGTATCACATAAAAATGCTTTTGAACAATATGGACATTAATGTTAAAGCTATGTGGGATGTCACAAGCGACCGCTACCGCTGAAAAAAAAGCGCTAAGTGAATAAAGCGCAAGATCGAAGCGTTTTAAAAATTTAAAGTATGTCGAGTAGCACATCAAAATGCTTTAAACAATAAGGACATTAATGTTAAAGCTATGTGGCATGTCACAGGTGATCGATATCGCTGAAAGAAAGCCGCTGAGCGTCAATGAAGCGCAAGGTCGAAGCGTCTTGAAAATTTAATGTATGTCGAGTAGCACATCAAAATCCTTTAAACAATAAGGACATTAATGATAAAACTATGTGGCATGTCACAGGTGACCGCTACAGGCGCAGCAAAAGGCTAAGCGTCAATGAAGCGCAACATCGAAGCGTTTTGAAAATTTCAAGTAAATATGTCGTGTATCACATCAAAATGATTTGAACAATATTGACATTAATGTTAAACCGATGTGGCATACCACAGGTGACCGCTATCGCTGCAACAAATCCCCTAAGAATATGGGGTTTAGATAGGATAGGAAATCAACGTAGAAACGGGCAGAAAAGTAAAGAGCGGGTTTGTGTTGGACAGGAAATTTAGGTAGAAACGGGTAGAAAGAAGAATATGACAGTATGTTTAAATCACTCCACAGTCTACCACCAAGGAAACGAGCACTCCAACCAAAATTACATTACCAGCCAGCCTACACACTTGCTATGATCTGTCGTCCAGCTACTTTTATGTAGCATGCAAGGTCACTACTAGCGCTGGAACTCCGCTTACGGATGCTGATGATTGTGCACCGAACAATTTCTTTTTCAAGACAATGTTTAAAAACTGTACAATTTCAATCCAGGACCAGCAAATTATTGATTGCAATAATTTGTACCCATACCGTGCCGTGCTACCGGAGATCCTCTCTAAATCAGAAGGATTGAAATTTTATTATAGAGATACAACGCCTGAAGATTTCACAACCGCTAATGCTGGTTATGTATCAAGAAAGAAACTTGCGGCTAAGTCTGCTACTTACGACATTGTAGGAAAGCTCAGTATTTCCTTTTTTGAACAGCCTAGATGGATAATACCATAATGCAAGATTGATATTGTACTCACTCGTCACCAACCGGAATTCTGCCTCGACTACAAAATCGACGTCCAATGGAATCTGTCCGTACACGTATTTAATCGAAGACTTTAAGTTCTTTGCTAAGGCTCATACAGTAAACGCGGAAATTATCAAGAAGCACCAAGTCATGCTAGCCAAGGGAGGAAAAGCGACGTACGCGCTCAGATCAATCGGCGTACGATCGGCTTATATACCAAATGGCGCCCTGAGCTTCGTATCTGAAGCCCTGTTCCCGACAAAGGTTCCCGGGTACCTATTGATGCGTATAGTTTCATCTTCCGGATTCTATGGGGCGCTAAACAAGTCTGCTTTTGATTTTGGAAATTTCGGTGTTAGTTCAATCACTGTTTAGTGTGAGGAAAACAATTAGCTATATCTAACTTTAAAAGTAGACTATGCGAGCGGACTGTATCAGACGGCATATCACAGTTTATTCAGAGCAATGGGCTAGAGAAATGATGGGAATTACATAACTCGGGAGGAATTTGCGAAGAAGGGATATTGCTTCTATCTGTTTGAACTTTTGCCAGACACGGAGACTAATCAACTTTACCCTGACAAAAAAGGAATCTTAAAGGTAATGTATATTATTTATAGTATAGACAAGAGTCTGGCTCATTCACGGTTTGGACTTCAAGTGGTTAGGTCGAACGAGCGCTCATACACTGTGCAGTCTACTACTTTAGGTTAGTCATGTAAAGTACTCATTTTATATTAAATACTGGGTGTAGATTTTAACTAACGAATAGTCATAATAAAGTATAACTTTAACTGTGAACGGAGTACATTAAGTGCTATTCATATACCAAATACTGGGCCCAGATCTTCATCCGATTTTAATCAACGAATAGTCAGAATTTAGTCAAACTTTAACTATAAGCTAAGGACATTATATGATATGCATTAACCAAATACTGGGCCCAGATCTTGACTAGATTTAAATTAACGAACAGTCGGAATGAGGTCAGACTCCTACTGTAAGCTAAGGAAATTACGCGTTATTCATATACCAAATACTGGGCCCAGATCTTGACCAGATTTTAATTATGAATAGTCGGAATGACGTCAGACTCCTACTGTAAGTTAAGCAAACTAAGTGCTGCTCATATACCAAATTCCAGACCAAGATCTTGAGCCTATTTTATTTAACGAGTAGTCAAAATTACGTCAAATTCCTACTGTAACCTAAGGAAATTATTTCCTATTTATATACCAAATATTGGGCCTAGATTTTGACCAGATTGTAATTTAAGAAAGTGACAGACTTATGTGTGTATTTATTGTGAATGACTTACAGGTTGAGATCCAGTTTAGGACAAACACGACGCAGGCCTTGAATCTTATAACCCTCGGAACATTCAACTCGGTATTAAAATGGACTCCCAGACATTGTACGCCGCAATGAAGTACATTTCATCGTCTTCACGTATTAAACCGAATACCTTTGTAGTATTAAATGTTGAAATCCAAACTATTAATAAGAAACAGCCTTGGGCTTGTGTACAGAATACTTTCAATAAACTACCCGGTATACATTGGGTAATGTGGTCTGGTTTGAACGATGATCTTACTTTTTTTGACCCTTTTGGATCGTCGCCTGGTACCTACCACCTTACGCAGCCATACGGACTACAAACTAGGATTAAATTCATTAATCTTGATGTTACAACATCCGAATTCCGAAGTCTGTGGAATGTATTCTTTGTATGATTTAGTCAATAGATTAAACAATAGGACGTTTCATAGTATACTACAGGATTTTGATCATAGTCAAAATGAAAATTACAAGATTGTTAAAATGTTTAAGCTTTTGCAAATCCAACAATAAGGATAAGCTTTGTCAGACCAAATTGTGTATAAATGTGTACTACACTAACGGATAAACTGCCAAAAAATTGTATTATGTAAGTGTATATACACACAAATGTGTACAATCCTATATATAATAGCGCTAGGACCGGCTATATATATTTCTTTCTTTCTTTCTTTCTTTCTTTCTTTATTTATTTGTCTCTAAGTTTGCAAACATTTCTG
>JAQFZY010002500.1:0-11612 GCA_034696285.1 Hypogastrura burkilli
GTTTAATTGCCTATAATCACAGGCAAATCTAAGCTGACCTCCATGCTTTGGAGCAAGGACTACATTACAGACCCATGAGCTGTAACTCTTTGCTATTACTCCACATTCAAGTATCTCCTGTACTTAACTTGAAATGAAGTCATTTTCAGCTTTTGAATATCGAGTCCATAACCTCTGTTGAATAGGTTTAGCCTCCCCAGTGACGATGCTATGTTTGACAACCTTCGTACAGCCGAGTTCCTTGTTAGTGAATGCAAAAATGTCCCAATTTTCCTATAGTAAAGCAATTAATTGTTGACGATTTTCAGCATCCGCGTTAGGATTTATATCAAAGACTGACGGATCAAATGGTCTGACATCTTGTGATATGGAGACGGAACTAACAGTGGCAACTTTCTCTTGTGAAAGACCTCTCCTATCCTAAGCCCCTTGATTAGTGAAATGACATTGTCCGTCAGATTTGAAATATCTATAAACGCTGACTTCTGATTAATTACCACCGGAGACATTCCGATGCCGTATTTGAGCTGAACTGAAATTTTCGGTTGAATAAACCAATCTTGATCTGTTTCCATGCGAGCAAAGTCAAATTGTAAGGATATGGGAATCGCACTAATAGAGTTGGGCTCCAGACATATGGTCCGAGCAACTAATGCCTCCTTTAGATTCGGTATATTGAATATCTCCTCTACCATATTTAGAAACGGGTTTAAGAATGTCATTCTTTCAGGCTTTGGTCTTTGACAGAGGCCGGGCACTGTAGGGTTATGAGAATGACTAAAGATGCGTCCACCTGTAGTACTATTCTCTCCTACTCCCGCACACCTCCACAACTGTCCATCCAACAGAGACGCATACTTGATCAGGGCATGACGTACTCTATTCCCAAGCACATCCTTTGTAGGGTCGGGTCCATCCTCCCGGTGCTTACCAGTTTCTCTTCGCACACAATTTGTAGATTTGGGTCCCTCTGCCCGGTTTTCGCTTTCTCTCAAAGCAACAAAATTGCACTGTAAGGCATTCCGGTCCCGAAATTGGAATGGTATCAGGCCGGATCCCCTCAATTCCAAGCTCTTTTATTTATAGTCCAATGACAAATCATACGACCCTTAAATATCGTTGCCTAATATGAGTAATCCCATTGGCAATTCCTTGGACACTACAATATCTACATTCAAGTCTAGGGATCCTTTTTTTTAAATAGACCCTACTGTTACCAAGAACGTCAATCGGCTCCCCAGTCGCAGTTACTACACGAAATAATAATGTCTCAATTCTTGTATAACTTGCTTGTATATTCTTGCCAGCGAGCTCTCAATGAGTGAGACTCCGGCTCCTGGGTCAACTAACGCGCATATGTATTTGCCATTCACTATTATGTTACAATAAACCTGCTTCCCGGCGCCCACTATGTATATCCTAACCTTATTTGTACTAGCAACAGTGTGTGGAGACAATAGCATGCGACAAGTGGCGTCTCCTACCTCCCTTGTCGGTTGGAGTTTCCCTGGTCTAGGCTCTTAGCTGGTGGTGCTTCAATTTCTGGAAGATCCCGCCGCTCAAAAGGACGATTTCTATTCCCTGCTCGATTTTGCTGCCGAGACCTTCGAGTCTCGGTTCCCCATCTCTGCACGTTGTTAATTATTTCTCCCCTGACCATTCCCGTTATCTCTTTTCCCGGAATAGCCTGGATTTTCCCTTCCTACTAATTGTCACTTCTCTAAGTGTTACCTACTCTTAGTGAACTGCTGCTGCAGAGAGTTAATCTGTGCACATAGTTTGCTGACATCCTTTTTTTTCGAATTCGAACTTTCGGATTTAGGTTTGGACTTCTTGCCACAATGTTCTTCAGCCTCGGTTTCAAGGAGAGCTTATGTAGTTTTCCTTTTTTCCTTGGACTTCGTACTGAGCTCTGAATCACGCTTCTCCTCGTGCTGGCGGATGTCATCCCTAAGAGCCATTAGCGATTTATACTTTTTATGCTGGAATTTATGCTTCTATGAATCCTCCATGTGCATAATAATCAGCATTGCATGCTGCTCTTCAAATAAATTTAACCCAGGCTGTTGATTGATCTTAGCCATCCTATAAAAATATCGAATACATTTAGTTCGTTTGGTATTTCCTTTGTTTTCTTTCCTGCAAATTCCTCCTCAAAAAGATAGCGGAGTTTTTCCCATTTAAGCTCTTCCCGCATAATGGACTGTCTACCTGTCTCATCCACTTGTACAACATGCTTGTAGTCACGCTCTAATACAGTGATCCAATCGAAAGCAGCTTCCTTCAGGTATGCCCCAAAACCTACTTTTGCCTGATTTGACAGTTAAACCGTCATTTTCTCATATATATCGGCGAAAATGCGCGGATCGTCCCCTTTCTCTGCCTTGAATGCAGATAAGGCGACCTGTTGCACAAAGTTTATGGCCATTGGGGTAGACTTAGATGTACCCACAGCCGAGTGAAAGGGATCAAATATCCGTTGATTTGAATCGGAAACTGTGAAAATTTCCTGTCTATCGTCGCCCGCAGCATCGACCGAGACACGAGCACCCATTACTCGTTTCACTGTGCTACTGTGGCTACTACTGTGCGAATTGGTTCCTGTCATGACAGCTTCACTGTCCTTTCGACTGTTTGAATCCATCATTTTCTAAACGGGACCCTCGTCTTTCATCTATAGCATAAGGGGTGTATACTTTTTCCTTGGAACTCCACAACACGGCTCCTTTACTGAAATATAATAGCGTATATGAAGAGTCCCTTTCGTAGTAGCTTAGCCTGGCCCATGACCGTATGAACCTTACGGGGCACTCGGTTTGGCTCCTGAAACGTGCGACAGAAAGAAATATACCAGATAATAACACAAAAGCAAAGGTCATATATGGCTTACGTTGTTCCAGATTTCAAATATATTTCACACATCATTGATTTTTCGATTTCTTGTAGGCCTACGATCCAATTTGGGTTGTGCCTCGTTTAGATCAGAAGTCCCAAATCCTGAAAAACACTGAGCCTGTAGGCCCTGGCTTCTGTTGAAGTTCTCCTAAAGAGGGAGAATAAACCAATAAACTGTCAAGGTTATTGTTGTCCTTTTCCCTGTCCTCACCAATGACTGGGTGTACTAGTTGTCCTAAATAATGCTCAATGTTGGAATGTGCTACTGAGGCGAGGCGCGAAGTCGGCAGGCACGATTGCTAGTTTGGACATACAGTCGACCCTAAATTTAAGACCGCTCCGGTTTCTGCAAACTTTAGTCTAATAATAAGATGTTCTTATTACCTTCACAAGAGTATGATCGGTTTGTATTTAATTTTATGATGTCCCTAAATACTATTATCCGTTAATACAGTTTAAAAGCGTACATCTGATTGAGTTTCCTAGAATTTAAACTGTTGCTTCACATGCTGTTTGATTTTCCGAAATTTTCACCGGAAGTATTATAAATATATGTAGGTCTAAGTGGTAGCGTTAAAACAAATCAATATTGTTTTACATCCACTAGTTTTATAAGAAGGTTATACTATAAAAGGGAACAAAGCCAGCAAGGCGGTAAGAAATCCAAGGCATAGAACGCTGTAGGTTTGTCTACTCTCTTCCTCTTGGCACTTGGCCCTTGGTTGTACGTGCTATGTAATGCTATGAGCTGTGACCTGAGATACAAAAAGATTGATACAGAATAAGCTGTCGAATATTTGTTTTGCATTAAAAGAGGAATTGTATGCCTAGTCTTACCTGTCGAGTAAATCCAGGTACATGAGCACCGGCCTTGTCATTACGATTTCACTATACTCTTTCTGAGTACAAAGTACACTTTACCCTAACTCATACTATTTAAACAGGGAAATATTACACTGATTTCGCGACCTTCACGCAGAGCACCTTCGAGTCTTCGTCTACCCACTTTCCAGACCACTGATCGTCAAAAGTTATATGGGTGAGAATCCATTTTCCCTAAGCAATGATTCTTTACAAAATAGTGCAGGCCCAGAATCAAAGAAAATAGCTCTGAACCGGTAGGGCTCTATAGCTTTAAATAACTACTTGGGAATTAACCTTTAAATCACCCGTACGTATATATTTTGACTGACTTTATACTAAGATCTTTGATTTTGCAAACAGTTTTGACGATAGTGACGATGAGCAACTGCACGATTTATGTGAAAATGCGGAAAACGTAGATATATGTGATTTACCAACACAAGAATTGTTGCGTCAATGGGCAGTAAAGTTTAATGTCTCAAATGCTTGTACCAGTTATTTACTGAGTCATCTAAAGCGACAGGAACGAATTCCCTACCTTCCTGCAGACGCAAGAACACTACTATCAACTCCAAAGTGTACCACCGTAAAGCACGTTCCTTCAGGGTCCTATGTTCATATAGGCTTGATGAAAGGAATAGTGTCCACATTGGAAAGGCAACCTGCCAAAAGAACTTGTGTAAAATTGCAAATTAACATTGACGGTTTGCCAATATTTAAAAGTTCAAAAAGTGAGTTCTGGCCAATTCTTGGTTATGTCGCTGGAACTAATTCCTCCCCATTTACAAATGACAGGTAGTACCAGTACCATACAGTTAGCACCAGTACCATACAGTTAGTACCAGTACCATACAGTTAGTACCAGTACCATACAGTTAGTACTAGTACCATACAGTTAGTACCAGTACCATACAGTTAGTACCAGTACCATACGGTTAGTACTAGTACTTTACAGTTTATATTAGTACTAAACCATTTATACTAGTACTATACAGTTTATAATAGTACTATACAGTTTATAATAGTACTGCACAATGTATACTAGTACTATATAGCTTATACTAGTACTACAGAATTCATACTAGTACTATACAGGTAGTACCAGTACTATACATTTATGGTTAGTATTATAGAGTTAATGCTAGTACTATACAGTTACCGTAAAGTGTATTTTTAAATGTGATCGTCTTATTTATTTTCAGATTCTGCTGCTGACTAGATGTGGTGGTAGAAATAAAGCTACTACACTGAAGAATATGGGGATTAAATTCCTGGACGAATACATAGCCACCCAATACAACTACACTGGGGCCAAAAACAAGAGACAGTTTAGCTTGCTAAAAACCCTTTGTGCTACTCTTACAGGTTAGTATTTAAATTTTAAACGTGATTTTTAAAGATTTAGTTTATAATTTAACTGAGTCCTGTGCCAAGTGCCAAGTACCATTTCATTAGCACTGGGTAATTTCTTTTTTATAGGCTGTCGCTAAATCCACGAAGGTCAAGATTACCGATGAAGAAAGTGCACAACTGCTATGAAATTGGCTCTCGCAAGTTTCAGGCAAGCTTTACAAAAGAAATCAGGCTAAAATCATTATAGCACTTAAGAACCAGGAACGGAAGTGAGGACAGACAAATGTGGGCCCCAGATTCAAATACGTCACTGTTTATATTGTAACACAATTACTGTTAGAACAGTGTAGCTGTATTATATAGTATTGTAAACTTAACTTCACTTCATTGCAACTACTTCTTGCCTCATAGACTTATTTGTCTTACAAACTCCTCAAATATGCCTAATTATTGCGTCACTTTATTCATTTTTATTTGGAGACATTGTATTTCAGTTAATTCACTTACGACTTTTAAAAACGAAGACAATAATATGGATTTTCATATATCTAAATGATATGATTAAGGTTTTAATTAAAGCCATCTATTGATGTTGTTCTCAGTTGTATAATTTAGAACAACTAGCCTTCCATAGATTCGTCTTATTTTATTTCGATTATCGATTTAAATTTAGAGAATATTATAAATAAGGAGAAAAAAGTATTTCATTGTGACTGATATTAAAACTACGCATCCTTTATTTTTAATAAAATGTATTTTTAATTCTATGTTGTTGGAACTTTTCTTAATCGCTAATATCGGGAATCTGAAATCGATACAAAATTCTGGTTGGATTCAACAACTATTGTATTCGGAATTCGGAAATACGATATGTAGAACCGATGCCGAATCTGAACCGACAGTCGCAAAGAGTGCGACCTCGATTCTTTTGGTGTATCGGTACCAGGGCGCTCCCAACTCGGTTCGCTACCGGCTTCATTTCCTGGTAGATTCTACGCCGAATCTATATCGAGAGTCAGACATTCTGTACGGATTCTTTCGCGAGTCCGCACAGACATGCTGTGTGGGTTATTTTCGTCATGGGAAAGAAGTGCAAAGAGTTCTACCGGTTAAGAGCCATTTTCTTTGATTCTGGGCCCACTCTTTTTATTACGGAAAATGATAGCTTAGGAAACATGGGTTCTAGCTAGAATAAATTAAAGAGCATGCGTGGTCCGGAAGGTGGGTAGGCCGGAGGTCAAAAGTGCCCACCCAAAATTCAGCTTTTCACTGAGACAGTCAAATCGATCAAGTGATACATAATTTTGTAGGTCTAGTAAAGGGCTCTTTAGAACTGGTTGAAAATTTTCAAAAATACCGTTAGAGGCGGGAACTACGGCGCCCCAAACTTACGGTAGGTTTGCTGAGGCAGAGCGTGCTACTCGTATGAATTCAACTTTGGTTGGGTAGGACAACGAACCCAATCCATTTGCACCTTCTAACTTTCGATTAAGTAGGACTGAAGTTTCTGAGGCAGAGCGTGAATTCACACTTCGTTTGCTAGGATAACGGACCCAATCCATCTGCACATTCGGGCTTGGGTTCATTTAGAACCGTTGGGTTGCTGAGGCAGAGTGTGCTACTAGTATGTATTTACACTTCGTTTCCCAGGATTCACTTGGTTCGGTGTATGAAAGCGAACCTAATCCATTTGCACATTAGGGCTTGGGTTCATTTAGAACCGTTGGGTTGCTGAGGCGGAGCGTGTGCTACTCGTATGAATTCACACTTGGTTTACTAGGACAACGGACCCAATCAAAGTGCACTTTCTAGCTTGGGTTAATTTAAAACTGTTGGGTTGCTGAGGCAGAGCGTGCTACTCGTGTGAGTTTACCTTTGGTTGGGTAGGACAACGAACTCAATCCATTTTGCACATTCTAGCTTGGTTTAGTTTAAAACGGTTGGGTTGTTGAGGCAGAGCGTGCTACTTGTGTGAGTTTACATTTGGTTGGGTAGGACAACGAACCCATTTGCACCTTCTGGCTTTCGATTATGTAGGACTGTGGGGTTGCTGAAGCAGAGCGTGCTATTCGTGTGAATTTATACTTCGTTTGCTAGGATAACGGACCCAATCCATTTGCACGTTCTAGCTTGGGTTCATTTAGAACCATTGGCGTGCTGAGGCAGAGCGTGTTACTCGTATGAGTTTACACTTCGTTTGCTAGGACAACGGACCCAATTCAATTGTACTTTCTGGTTTCGGTTAATTTAGAACGGTTGGGTTGCTGAGGCAGAGCGTGCAACTCTTATGTGCGTAAACAAATACGGAAAAGTTAACTTTCGTATGGTATGCATTTAGACCCTTCCCTTTCCGAAGAGTACTTTCCAGCTAAACGGTTCAATTTACCCGAAAAATTAAAGTTACATTAAAAATTTGGGAATACAACGTAGATGCCGAATCTTAATTCTAGCTTTCGATACATTGCAGTTTACGCCTTACATCCTCAAAAAACGTCGTCGGCATGGCCACACAGATGTACTGTCGGTTAAATAGAATAGCAGGGTAAGGGATTAGGCTCGCCTGACTGGGTTTGGGCCTTCGAGGACCGGAGATGGTCAGAAAGGGATAGAATTTTCAAACCAATTACCATTTTATTTCTAATTATCAAAAACTTCAGATTTCTCAAAATATATCCCGGAAACGAAATCAACTCGTATTTAACCACAATTT
The DNA here is from genome assembly GCA_034696285.1 of Hypogastrura burkilli. Lineage (NCBI taxonomy): Eukaryota > Metazoa > Arthropoda > Collembola > Poduromorpha > Hypogastruridae > Hypogastrura > Hypogastrura burkilli. The sequence goes on from JAQFZY010002500.1 coordinate 7,823, forward strand.
GGTGTTGATTTCATGCATTTTTATTAATTTCAACTATATTTGCAGACAATTCCTCTTTTAGTCATTTAATTCCTCATCATCTGAAAAAAAATCAGAGTCAGAATCATTATTCACATGTAAAATTAATAGATTTACGCTACTAAATGCGGACTCAACACTTTCCTCAACTAATTTATCTCGATTCCACATTGTAAGCTCCACTTTTTTTACAATGCTCCACCGACTTATTCCATAAGTCAAAAATTACTTCGTCAATCACAGCGTGTGTTTTTTCCAGCACATTTTTTGTCCCACTCGTCTTGTTCCGCTTGCCAACCTCTTGCTTTATATAAGACCAGACAAGCTCAATTGGGTTAAGTTCGCAATGGGCAACGGGCAGCCACAATATTTTGATGTCCTTGCCCGAGTTCTGGCCAATCTCCTCGACTATGAATTTTTCTTGAACTGGGTGACAATTGCTGACCCCAATTAGCTGCTTTTTCGTAAACGCATTCACTGTTGGCTTGAAAATCCCTCTCGTCATTATGGATTGAATGATTTGGTCCTTTTTCCAATACATTTTCGGTATGATTGTACCTTCCACATGTTAAGTGTTTACAGTACAATAAACGACTGGCGGCTAGCGGATAGTCTAAACAAACTGAGCTCATGATAAATAATTGTACATACTTAACGTACCCTTTTCTTATGGTAAGAGGCTTGGTCCAAAACCACGACCGACTTGTCTGAAACAGAACCAACAAGATTTTTAAACCATCCAAGGTAATGCTGGTGGTTCATGGAATTATGATAATCCTTCTTGTCCTTCTTGAAGCGAAAGATGTCCTTAGCGGATTTCAAAAATCCTTCCTCACTTCCGGCGTAGTTTATTATTACTCGCCCTTGTCCACGTTTTACAAAAAACCCGCCGGCCCATCCGTCAAAGCTCCTCAGCGGTTTGCCTGTCAGAATGTCACTATGTTCCTTGGCTTCTGCCTAATTTAACAGAGTTTTCCAAGATTTGTTAGGAGCTTGGTCTGGAGAAGTCCAAGTCTCATCCGTGTAGAAAATCTTATATCCCAATGATCTGTACTGTTCCATTAACCGTAAGTACTTCTTTCTGTATTACAATGTCACTCCTCTCCAGGAACACAGGTTTCTTACCGGGAAGCATATACTCGAACTTACACTTATTAAACATCCAAGATCTGAATGTTGCCCTTGATACTCCAGGGAAAGTGTCATCCTCACGACACGTCCGCCAAATTTTAGTTAAATTTGGATACTCTCTGCGTGTATAGAAGTTCAGAACAACTCTTCGTATCTCTGAAATACAATATGAATCACAATGGTCCTGGCATGTCCTAGGTTTTTTTGGCGAGTTCTGAGGAGATGTCGAGGGATACCCGCGGCTGTTAATTCGACTTACTGTAACTAAAGAAATTCTACAAAGCTTAGCAGTGTCACTTATTGAATTGTTGTACTTTTTATACAGTTCGTGATTCTTGTCCTGTACTGTATTGAGTATATTGATTTTCAGATTTTCCACAACGACAACTGTTTCACACAAGATACAATTTCTATATTCTGATCTGTAATGTTTACATGACGTTTGCTTGAGTTTGTAATATTAGAGAGACAGGAAATAGGACTGTCCATGTTGAGGCAGTTGATACAAAATGAGCCAAAAGTCAAAGCAGTAAACGCAACCCTTTCTTATTTCTATTTTTAAAGAAACCTTAAGCAACGGACGACCACTTTCCTTGTTTCCTTCCAATTTTAACGACTTCTTGGATTTAGAATATGACTCAACACCCTGAAATACCTAAATATAACTAATATTCTTGTCGCATGGTAAATTTTATATCAATTTGTGGTTAAATACAACCGCTGAATCCGTTTCCGGGGATATTTTTTGAGATATCTGAAGTTTCTGATAATCTAACCAATATAATATTATGACATAGTCTTCTTTGTCATCAACCTACAGGCCGGAATTTTTTTTTTGAAGATTCAAACTTCGCGAAGGTCCCTTGGGAAAGCCACTTTAATGTGGCCAATAATTCAACAAAGGTGAAGACGCTCCCGGTTATTTCCCGGCTCAATAAAAAAAAAGTGTACTCATTTGGTAAGGAAAAAGCTTAAATGAAATATTTCCAATTGAATTGCAAATTATTGAGTGTTCATCTTTAATAATGAGTGATAATACATAATGAGTTATTCAAAAAAGCCGTATTATAAATAAATCAGGGCTTACCAAGGGAGCTTCATGAACTTTGAATCTTCCAAAAATTGTTCTGGGTTAATAAGAACTGAACTTGTTTCGTCCTTTTTAGAGCACACTCAGGCATACTCAGCGACTTTTTACAGGGAGCATTTTTTTTTTATATATATATTTCTTTATTCTTACCTGCACAGCGTCTAGCATAACAGTTCGTAGATACTTCGTTTTTGCGACATGGCTTTCTAACATCACACCATTTCTAGTTAAGTAATCAATTAATTTACTGAACGAAATATGTTTACTAATTCATTCCAAGCGTAGAGCCAACTATGCCAAGCGGCGTAGCCGCGTGCGCAAGTATAAGACACGAGCCGAAGGCGAGGTCGTTACTTGTTAGAAATAAAATGGTAATTGGTTTGACAATTCTAACCCTTTCTCACCATATCCGTTCCTCGAAGGTCCAAACCCAGTCAGGCGAGCCTAATCCCTTACCCTTCTATCCTATTTGAACCGACAGTACATACACTCGCACTCCAAGGGAACTCCACTCTTCTCCTCCACATCTCCAGCGGCCAACCGTAAATATCTGGTTTGGGAATTTTCCATGATACAGTTCCTATAGACACCGTTAGAAGTATTCTGGCATCGCGCACAATTACCTTAGGCCTAAAAAAATACTGCATCAAGGTGAACCTGTTAATGGGAGTTACATGTTGCGTTGTGCAAAAGGGTTCCTCAGATATTCAAATTAGACCAACCGTTGACTGGATCCAATCAGAGCCGGTCTTAGGCAAGGTCGACACAGAGGTGCAGGCCTGTGGCGGCAAATGAAGGAGGGCGCCTACTTCATGCCCGTTACGAAGATGACTCGTCAGGCCCAGGAGACCATCACGCTTACGTGCCTAGCAGGCTACACAAGCCAGATCCACCGATTATCCGGCCACCACCAATTAGGCCACCTTGCCCTAGTCAGCTCACAGAGTATCAGAACAGAAGATGTGCAAGGCAGCTGGGATGACAGGTGGGAGGATTACGACCGGAACCGGGAACTTCTACATGCACAGCTGCCCAGTGCCGGTGAGTTAGTTTGAATTTTTGGACCCGAAAATATTTGATACTAGTAGCCCATGCACCAAAAATTCTGGTGTAGTAACAATGAATCACGTAAAAACAACCTTATATATATATATATGTTACAAGTAACGACCTCGCTTTCGGCTTGTGTCTTATATTTACTTGCGCACGCGGCTATTTAGTGCAAATATTTTCTTTAGACAATAAATCGACTACTTAACTCTACAAATGGTGAGATGTAGCGAGCGTTGATTGCGATGAGAGCAAGCCATGTAACAGAAACAAAGGGAGGAATCCATGGGAAAACGACAGATGGCCAAAAAATGACATTTTTTAATAACAACATGGACTAAGTTAAAAAATACTTCAAAAAATTAGTAAATTTTTGACACCGGTTTTATTGTTCTACACTAAGAGGAAAGTGAGATAATAGAGTTCAAAATTCTGGTCTCAGAGAAGTGGGTGCAGAAGCCACCTCCGAGAAGCGGCTCACATGTTGCCGCCCGGGTCTGT